>JAHWFP010261600.1:49514-96475 GCA_023313725.1 Lithobius niger
GCATAACGTGCTTACTTGCTTCTTAGTAAACGATAATAATAATAATTAATGTTTATTACGTGGACAAGTGTAGTCCATGTGTGCAGTTCATTATATATCGAATACGTTATAAATACATTTGAATTTAAAAAATGAATGCTTAAAAATATAAATAGGCTTGCAAGTATAGCACAATAAATAAAATGAGTAAAATTACAAAACGAAATGAAAAATGGTCAATAGAATATTTACAATTACAGTATACAGATTATATGGAGGTTATACTCATATTCTTAGTTATTTAAAAGAAAAGTTCAAAATCCAATCACAGGACTCAAAAAAAAGTGGTCCTATTTTCCAAAAAAAAATGAAAAACGTAACTTTCCTTTGGTGTAGTCATGATGCTCATCATAAAAGCAAGAGTTGACAATTTCAAAAGCATAATATTTTGGGCTCCGAATTTGATTTTGAATTTTTTATGCTGACCAAGCACAACTTTTTTTAGATCGAAATTCGGGTATAAATTGGGCCGAAAATTCAGGAAAATCTATCACAAATTGTTAGGAACCAATTGTCAGAAACCAAGCGTTGGGGGGAAGTTCTCAGGACAGCACACTTCTCGAAAGGGCAGCTTCGGGACTGCATTGAGTCTTATTTACTTCCACCAGCATAAACAATATAATAGCAATGGTCATTAGAAGGGAAGGGAAGTGGGCGGGGAGAATCATTACCTTTCGGGGTTGGTGGAGGATTTGAGACACATGATGGCTGAGCGTTTATTACGTAGTGTCTGCTCAAATTTTATGAAACTTGATTTGATCCAACATGGACATACACGTGAGCTACCGTACGTAGCCAGTGTGACAAACCGTGAATCTAACACCACCCGTGCATAGAACGGGCTTCAGCTAGTTTTTTAATAACGACAGAGTGCTAGGCTTTCCCTGCAGGGCTTGCGTCCCCTGTTAAGGTGAACTTTCTCTCAATGCAACCTTGCTTGTCTAATCAGTGACGTGATGTGTTTTTTCCCTCTCAGCCAATATGACTACCCACCAATTGCATTATGGGAATGATGTCATGCACACCCCCCCCCCGACCTACTTTCCACTGCCACCTTATCTTTTAAGACCTACCATTAATCTATCTACATTAACTTGTACTGGTGCTTAGCTGGTAAAGGTGATTCCCCCCCACTTAGACTGGGTAAGCCAGTGGACCCAGGTTCGAGCCTGGCCACAACCTTGGCCTGAGAAGATAAATGTTCTTCACTTCCAATACTAATCGCGAAAAAGTGCTAACTTAAGTGATCAGTGAGATCCAAGATGGCTACCACCACTAAAAATAAAGATGTTTGCCCCATCCAAGCAGGGGAGTTGCAACTGTGCTAGAAACAATGCATTCCAAACCTTCACAGTAAGCAATGTTCTAGCTAACTTCCTGTTCTTGTCTGAATGGGATTTGCAAGAGGTCATTTCCACAATTTATTAAGGTTATTTACAAAATTATTGTTTAATGCTCTATGAAGAACCTAACAGCAATTTCAGATTAAAACAATTTTAAAAACAGAAGAAACATGGCGGGCATCTGGTGCCCATGTTCTCTCCTTTGCTCTCACCTGAATGAGATTCGTGAGAAACACATCATTCATTCCTGTCATGATCACGTTTATGGTGTGTGACAAGGCCACGCATATAGACCTCTCAGTCAAGTTGCCACAAATGTGTTGTTAAATGTTAAATGTGTATATTTTAAAAGCGATGCAAACATCAATTTTAAAAAATCAAATAGCTATTGGAAAATTAGTTCAAATTTTTACCTGTGCTAGGATAAATTTTGCAAACAGTATCACATTTTAACTGTAGCTGCGCGTGTTTTACCTAATCGTCAGATTTAAGTTTCTCAAACATTTTTTTGAGTTTGAATTTGCTCACCATGTTTAGCCGTAATGGTGGTTGCCATCCCAAAATCTCAAAGCGGAAGTATCACAGATGGCTGCGCCTTAAATCGTGAATCTGCATGTCCGGTAAACGCACTTTACCATATATCGTCCTAGATACAAGATGCTGCCAACCGGTAATCCAAAATGGTCGCCACCACAGCAAAGATGGCCAACGTGAGTACTCCTTATCTAATCTATACAGATCAGTCTTTATCTAATCAACGAATTACCCTTATCAACAATGACGTCATCACTTTTAGGTAGAGATGATTAAGGCGCACCCACTGATAGCCTCTTTCTTTGTTGGACCAAATAGGGGATACTCTAATACTGTGGGATATCTATTTCTTGATTTTAATATATGACTGGGAATATCATTAGTTTCGTTTTTCATAGGCTAGCATAGTTGCTGTCAGTCAGTATGCCCCTTCCCTTTTTGTAAAAAATGATGGCCTTAAAGGGCCAACATTTGCTGGTGCGGCGGTGCCTGAGAAAGGACCTAAAAGCTTCAAAGCGCAAAAAAAGGGTAAAAAGACAGCCCCCCCCCCCCCTTCCAAAAAAAAAGTTTTCCATAAAAAATGTCCACTAAAACTTAATGTGCCGTTTCACTGTAAGTTGCCCCTGCCCTCTCGGGGGTTTCTGCATGGTACTGCTACAGCTGCCAGTCTATTAGGGTGGAAGTCATCTGGAGTTATGGAGTTCATTCTTTCATTAGTCATACAGCTTATAATTTGTTTTGCTCGTATAGTAAAAACAGTATTAATTTACGCTCGAATGACATACTTTTAAGTACCAACTCGTTGCACGTTACTCTCTGATTAATATTCTGGACAGGTTTTTTTTAATAACGGCAAAATCCGGGATAAGGGGAAGTAAATTCGATGGGCTGTAAATATGCCGACTTGGTTGAACTGGCCATCTTAAATTTGTGCCGAAATTTGCCGACTTTAAGCAAATTCTAGCTTTGAGCGTTCACTGTACATGTAGTGACTTTTGGGGTGGAGTGTAGTCTGTAAGTAGAACCGCAAGTCCAACAAAAACTACGGTAGTTATTAGCAAACGTTATATCTGTATAATTTTGAATATTTATCCGGAATTTTCCGTCTATTAAAAGCAAATGGACCCAGCAAAACAGCCAAAAAGGACTACACTACACTGAACGACACTGTAAGATAACCTGGTTTTAAACTCTATTTATAAAACAAAAAACCTGTTGATGCATTTTTGCTATTATCATAGGTAATATCCCGAGTGCAAGGGTAGTTATCGATAATTTTTTGGAGCACGAAAGTTTTTGCTCCTATTAAACTCGTGAGTGCTTGTGTTGGCTAATTATTAAGATCCCGAGTCACGAAGTGACGAGGGAGCTTTATTGCCAACTCAAGCACGAACGAGTTTAAGGGAGCAAAAACTTGAGTGCTCCAAAAAGATCTATAACTGCACGCAGCAGGAGGGGTATTAAATCAGAGTATCTCGCGAGAATTACCTTGATCAGTTACCTTATTACAGTTACCTTACTGCATTACCCACTCTCTTGTTCCCGATGCAAACAAAACAACCAAACAGTTATTTATACAAATGCCGATGGCTTTTGTACTTAACCCCCACATTGTGTGTATTAGTGAAACTCATTACAAACCAGACGTAAGAGATGATTTTTGTTCTATGCTAAATTTTACAACTTTTAGGGCTGATAGGCCTCTTAAAGCCAAAGGCAGCGTACTGGTGTGCATTTCTAACAAACTTCACCCTAGAGATGAGGAGGTCACAATTAGCAAAGATGAAGACTGGGAGACTATTTGGTGCACTTTGACCTTGCATGGGGTCCACTTTGCTTTCAGTTCTTGTCACAAAAGCACGGAGATTAACTCGCACGCTCATGGATTGTTCCTCGACTGAATGCTCAGGCTACTAAATACAATAAGATGAAAACAATTATTATTACCTGGGATTGCCCTGGCCAAATGTGGTCGGTACAGCAGTTGGCACTTCGATGGAAGATAAATTCCTTTCACTTACTGAAGACCATTTTTCCAGGCAGCACATTACTGTGCAAATCAAGTGCCATCCATTCTCGATCTCCTGTTTACAACGGAATACGTTGACATTGAGCATTTAACATCTCACAAGCCCCTTGGGAAGTCTGACCACATTGTCATTTCTTGGAGCCTCCCTTACCCTGTACCGAACACCTTGGACTCGGAATTCATCTGTTATCGAGACGCTGACTAAGATATGCTGAATGACATGATTGGCAGCATTGATTGGAGGGGCGAACTTGACAAACTCGACTGTGAAGAAGCTTGGACTGTTTTAAAAGAATTCGTGCTTCTGATTACAAATAGTTGCATCCCATGCAAAATTACACCTCTGTCTAGAAAATCCAGTTGGATGAATGGAACTCTTAAAAAGCACATCAACATCAAGCAGCAGAAGTGGAAAGCTTACTGTAGCTATAGGAACGATGCAAATCGGTGCAGCTATACCGAGGCCCGTAACAAGCGAACTACTGAAATTCGTGCAGCAAAGATTGCGCTCGAAAAAGACATTGCTGCCAGATGCAAAAAAAAAAACAAGAAAGTCCTACATAGCTACTTGAAAACATGTACAAAAGGAAAGATGACATTTACTTAAAAAAGTAACAAGGGTAAAGTACTTGACAACAACGAACTAATTTAATAACTTTTTTGCTTCTGTGTACAAGGGAAAAAAATGTGGCTCCTGCTCTCCCGCCCAAAGTAAACTTTCCTCTTGAAACCCTTCAAACTGTGGAAATTAGTAATGAAATTGTTTTCGCCATTTTAAGTAACCTTAATTCCAGCAAATCTGCGGGTCCTGATGGGATTCACTCCTCTATTTTGCAAGGATGTGCTTCTACAATTTCTTTGCCATTAAGCATTATCTTCGAGTGGTCCCTCCATACTCGGCAAATTCCTCATGATTGGAAAGTTGCCACTGTTGTTCCCATCCACATAAAGGGCAGCAAAACCGATGTTAAAAACTATAGACCTATCTCGCTTACTTCCCAAGTGATTAAAGTTTTTGAGCGCATCATCCGTAATGTCATGATGACCTTCCTGGTTCAAAATGGTGGCATCAAAAGTGGCAACGTGGCTTTAGAAAGGCATTCTCTTGTACCTCCAATCTTCTGGAAACTTAACTACTGGACTGAAGCTTGTGAAGAGGGGTTACCTTGCGATGCCATTTTCTTGGATATAGCTAAGGCCTTTGATACCGTCAATCACTCCATTCTTCTGGGTAAGCTTGCCACCAAAGGCATCAAGGGTCCACTTCTAAATTGGATTAATGAGTATCTTACAGAACCCAGCGTGTGTCGGCAAACGGCGCATTCTCTGCTTGGAAGCCTGTGACGAGTGGCGTATTCCTCAAGGGTCCACTATTGGTCCCCTTCTCTCCCTCATGTTCATTGACGATATCCCAAGTTGTGTTAAATCCTTCTGTAATTTTATTTGCCGACGACTTAAATATAAGTAGGAAGATCAGATCCAATGCTGATACACGATCCCATCAGGAAGATATCAATAATGTCTTATTTTGGGCCTCTGAAAACAAAATCACTTTCAACGAATCAAAATGTGAGGTCCTGCATATTGGTCGTAACAATCCAGGAAATGCTTATAGTGCTAATAATAAGGTCCTCTAGAGTGTTCCCAAAGTCAAAACGTTGGGAGTCCTTATGACAAATGATCTGAAGCAGGCAGACCAATGTATTGCTGCTCCTAAAAGGGCTAATATTATCCTTGGCCATATCAAAAGACACTTCCATTACCTTGATGCTAACACCTTGCGAACCCGTTATACGGTGTATGTCCGCACGCATTTGGAGTTTGCTGTCCCTTCCTGCAAAAAGACATCCAGGTTCTCTAGGCGGTTCAGAGGAGAGCCACAAAATTGGTTCCTGACTTAGCGACACTCAATTACGAGCAAAAACTGTCCAGACTGAAACTTACTACGCTGGAGGAACGGCGAGTCCGTGGCGACCTCCTTTTGGTCTACAATATTCTGCATAGGTCTTAGGGTGCTGACTTTTCTGGCCTCTTTAGGCTGTCTCCCTATCCTGGAACCAGAGGCCATCTTTTCAAGCTGGAAAACCCTACGCCAGGTTGAACACTAGAAAGTTCTTCTTCTCAAATCGTGTCATCCAAAGATGGAACGCTCTACCCGACTGGGTGGTCGAAGCTCCTGGTTGCAACTCGTGCAAAGCTCGTTACGATACCCTGTAGCCTTTTTGACACTCTTCCAGCCATTATAAGTGAGCCACTTCTGGCTGTGTATGTGATATTATTACCTTATTACAAACATTTATTGGCGTATGTAAGAATTTCATTACTATTAATTCATTATTTCATTTCTATTTGTTGAGAATTACGTGAAATAGCCGCTCCGTTACTTTCATAGTTTCAGTTTCGTTTTTTTTTTAAATATGCTTCAGTAAGCAGACGTTAGCAGGTTGCATCTCCGTAGAAACGATCACAGAATGCCACTGAAAATCTTTAATTTACGCGTTAGTAAACCTATCCTAAATGTTTACGTAGCAATTAAATTATGTACACGTTTTTACATCCATATTCGTTATTTATTATTATGTATTTAATCACAAATCTGTTGCTGCTTTACTGTCGGAAACCCGGCGTCTAAGCAGCGCCAGGGTCTGTCGATCCTATTACCTTCGGTAATAGTCTGCTAACTTCCATTCTGCGCGCTACTGAAAACTTACTTAGGCCACGGGAGTTTTCAGATAGCGCTGCAGCAAAAGTGGGCCGAAAATGCTGGTGATCTACAATGTGAATATGTTGGAAGAGCATTGTAGACTACGAGTAAAATCAGAAAATGCAACGAGTAGAGGCATTTTTTAGTAGAAGTGGTAACTATTTTGTTTCTGAACAAGAAACATGTGAAGAAGCAAGATATAAACGTTACCAAATTTTCTTCGCAATTTTACGACCGGAAATGAGCCGCCGGAAAAATGGGACCAGTGAGAGGTTTTCTAATATTTTTAATATCTCAACTTTTACTAATCAGTTTTTCTTTTTCTTTACACCAAATAAAAAGATTAAAACGTACTGCCTTTCATTACAGAATAATTATTTCGATATTTTTAATGATTTTACTAACAGATTTTAGCTTAAAGACAAAATACATGCATTTGCTCATCCGACAATTTCGCAATAAACGTAAAATAACCTCTAACGCTTAGACAAATAGTTTTAATGCCTGTATAAGTGAAGTAATGGTTACGCAAACATATGGGTAACACAGTATTTTTTTTTTTTAAATAGAATAGATATGGGAGAGAAAAGGGCCCGATTGCTCGCCTCCTGAAAAATCTAAAAAATTTACACCAGTTATACTTTATCATATCGCAAATGAAAAAATAGGGGAGATGCTGAATCTCCCCCCTGAGAGGGGGGGGGGATGTGGAAGCACCACTCCCCTCTCCCTCCAAAAATGTTTCTTCTACTAGTAACGTCTTAACCATTCAAATCAATAACATACTGGTTAGACACAATGTTAGGTAGAAAATTTGCTACAAGAAAATTTCAATGCATATTTAACGTAAAAACCTGGCCTATGCTGTAAAATCGTGATTTACCTATGTTCTAATTTTAGTGCGTAACTCCCAAATTGTAAGTACATCTGCAGTCTGGGTTGTATTTGTAGGGCATCTTAAGTAAGAGTCACGTTATGGCCATTTTCCCATTTTGTTTTTAAATTCCTTTGTGCAGTAATAATTTTTTTTTTACTAATGAAAATGTTTAGTAGGTTTAGATATTTCAACATGCTGATTCTCATTATCCCATTCGTTTTATTGTTTAATATGTTATTTAACAGCTGTAGACATAACACCCTGCATTTTAAATGGAATTCGCTTGACAGGCAAGACATTTGCAGTCCATGTATGGTTTGTTTTATTATAGGAATATGTATACAAATTATGCATTTAAACTCATTTATTTAATTTGTGTTATCCTTGTTGGAAGAAATGCATACATATCATCCAATAAAGTCTAATTATATCATTAAATTAGTTACGGGGCTTACAGAGTGGTTGAATTGGAAAATTCCTACCCCTTTCACCTCTGTACATTACTAATTACTGAGGGAATGATGAGCTGCATTAAAGGTCAATAGTTCTGACCCATTCTTCATAATATTCTTGTTATGAAAATTAGGAAGGTTGAAAAAGTACATTTAATTCATCAATGGCATTTTGATTTCTATGACATTAACACTTCACCTTTAAATCAGAATAGCATAGCCGCTATGTATGAAAAATAAATTTATTCATCCTTGGTGGAAAGAAGACATCGCAACCTTTCAGAAAACTTATAGCCTTTTAAGTTAAGTATAGGACGCTTGAAGGAGTACATTCTAGTCGAAAATCGTGACCATTTTGACTGCTATGACATTGCAACTTCGTTATTAAATGGAATAAGATAGCCCCTATGTAACATATAACTGGAGAAAATTTGGTTATTTCCCAAAAACGAACAATCGGCTCATTTTTTTTTTACCAACTATACTGCAACTATGTTAATTTTAAGAAATGCCATATGTTACCCATATACTTGCGTATCCATTACGCTAATTCTATCGGACTGAAATAGATGTTCTATATGCCAAATTAAAGGTAATTCTCTGTACTACAAGAACAGATAGGTATTAACACGATTGCTCTAAGCGTTAAATGTTTATTTACGTTCATAGCAAAATTTTACGATGAGCAAATGTATATTTTTTTATCTTTAAGCTAAATCTGTTAGCAAATCATTAAAAATGTCGAAAGTGTTAATATGTAATGAAGGATAGAACGTTTCAAATGCTTTTATTTGGTCAAAGAAAATAAAAAACGGGTTAGTATTAGTCGATATATTAAAAATATTAGAAAGTCTCTCACTGGTGCCATTTTTTCCAAGATGGTGGTTTATTTCCGGTCTTAAAATTGCAATTTGGTAACGTTTATATCTAGCTGCTTCGTGTGCTTCTTGTTCAGAAAAAAATTAGTTACCACTTCTACTAAAAAATGCCTGTAACTCCTAAACTATGGCCTTTTCTGAATTCTTCTCCTAGACTATTGCCGTTCGGCGTTTGAGAACGAATACCGACGAAATTACAGCAGATAAAAAAAAAATCCAATAAGAAAGAAATTCAAGTAGAAACAAGAGGCTAGAACAGGCTAGAACTTCAGCTATACTTTATCCCATGAAGTATGTATGCTTTGTAAGTAGTAAACGGGAAAATCTCATGGCAAATTAGAACAGCGTTACATGTTCGTTGTTCGGCTTTGCTGCACAGCTTTGTTGGCAGAGCAGGCCTCCTTGTCGCGCTCCCTCATTTTAGCAATTTTCAACAAAAGGCATAAAGGCTGCTAAATAACAAAGAACTTTTA
The DNA here is from genome assembly GCA_023313725.1 of Lithobius niger. NCBI lineage: Eukaryota > Metazoa > Arthropoda > Chilopoda > Lithobiomorpha > Lithobiidae > Lithobius > Lithobius niger. Next base: position 58,844 of record JAHWFP010261600.1, read on the forward strand.
AATGACTGGCCTTGTGACTATTACCCTTTACCTTGTGGTTTCTTCTTTATTTAAAGAACTTTTAATTTTACGAAAGAAGCAATTATTTTTTTCCCGTGTTTCTCCTTCCCTACCAAAAATCCCAGCATCTTTCGATTATATGCGTAATTTTTTGTAGCAGTGATAAACTTCATTAATGAGTGAAAGTTCATGTTTTAATCTTGTTGTTAGTAGTATGACAGGTGTGAGTTTTAATCCTATGTTATTGTTGGCAATTGCACTAAAAAAAAACAGGACTAAAAAAATTATTAGATGTCATGCAACCATGATTTAATGCAGTGAAATGGACTATGCAGTAATTGGTATTATACGCGTTTTCATCACAAATTCTTTTTTTTGCTTGGGGGGGGGGGGATTGCTACTAGAAAAAAAGCTCCTTCAAGGGGGGGGGGGCGGCCTAAAAAAATATTAACCAATCTCTAACTCCTCTGACAAACTCGTGAGTGGTCCCTAAGGTTAAGATAAAAACGCAAAAAAATGTATTGCCTGCCACCGAATGATAGGGAATACATTGTTAGAAATATTCTACCAACGGAGAACTGGTAGAAAATATATTTTCTTTTCATCCTAAAGGATATGTTTTCCTGCGAGTTACTCGGTTGTAGTAATACGTGTTTTTCCTTCCTGAAACTGGTTTCCCTTTTAGCTCGTTTCACTCTTTTTGTGTTGTCTGTCTGAATAAACGGGAAAAACTGAGTAAGTTACTAAGGTATCATTTTTTCCCAATTCGCCCTAAAAAACTCTACACTTGGGAACCGAAACATATGTCTTTTCTCACCTGAGTCTTTATACCCAGATCTGCAAGCTGGTACAAAACATTTGTACGGCATTTCACCGGTATTTCAAATTTGTTCCCACTCCACTATCAGCTGATGGTCGGCATGCAATGAAGCTGTGCAGCAAAGCCTAACAACGAACATGTAACGCTGTTCTAATTTGCCGTGAGATTTCTCCCTTTTTACTATTAATAAAGCATTTTTCATGAGATAAAAAATTGCTGACGTTGTAGCCTATTGTTTCTACTTGAATTTCTTTCTTATTATGTTTTTTTTATCTGCTGCAATTTCGTAGGTATTTGTTCTCAAACGCGAAAAGGCAGTGCTCTTCCAACACAATTACATTCGGTACCTTCCTAAACAACCAAACAGAGCGAACCAAACGCACCACTGTTAGTGACAGTTTGGCTCATTCCCTGATAATAGCCGTGTTGATGCGGCTTGATTGACGTCAACATCATCAGCGATGAATCTGTTTCGTCAAAACTGTTACGTCGCGCATGCTCAAACCTCCACCCCAGCAAACCACCTCCCAGAGATTGTTCGTAATTTGGCGTTGCTCTCGCCTGGACACATCTATTAGCCAATCCTGGTCAAATCCATTAGCCAGGTCTGGTCGTGGTGAAGGTATGACGTATCGAATACTTGCTGAGCTTGTTGAGCTGTGTTGTAGTTTAGGAAGGTACTGAACGGCAGACGCAACATCACTGCCGCATGCGCGACGTCAAGTTTGGAGCCAAACTGTCTCTAACAGTGGTGCGTTCTGTTCGCTCTGTTTGGTGGTTTAGGAAGGTACTGATTGTAAATCACCAGCATTCCCAGCCCACTTTTACTGCAGCGCCATCTAAAAACTCCCGTGGCGTAAATAAGTTTTCAATCGCGCCTAAAACGTCATCCGAGGAGAAAAAGCTCCATCCACTCGGACGCGTCCGCAACAATCGGTCTCAACTAGCCCGGAATCCTCCGCTGTGGCGCTACGTGTCAACATGGCAGCCTCACTGTTCGATGCGGTTTTTAGCTTAGTCAACATTTGGTTCGTTTAATTTAAAACGAAGTAGTGTTTTAAATCTATGATTTACCTGTCAATGGGGATCTGGTATGTCTCACGTCCCAGTAGCAAGTGTGATTTTTATTATTTCTTTTGCCGTTTTGCTGCATTAAGCTCCATAATATCACAACGTAGCGGCGCGATAGCCTACTCAATGCAATCTACGACTGTTTATTTACTATGGCCACTAAACTAACTGGCCCGCTCTACAACGATATTAGGGGGGGGTTAGACAAAATGGCCGCCATGTCTGGTTCATTTCGTCGAGGTCTGTTCTTCGAGGTAGCAACTTTGTACGGTGTGACGCGACATCTATTGGCAGTTTTCGAAATAATAATTTAAATTGTTACGTAGATTTTGGTGGCACATTTTTTATTATTTATAAGAGTATTTTTAAATGGTGTTAAAAATATCGCTCAGCCACAGTTAAGCTACAGCCACAGTTAAGCTATGGAGGGTGTTGCCCTCTGTTGACAAAATGCGGCAACTCGATCGCATCAGCAGCACTTTCGCCGGCTTATTGCCAACCAAGTCTCGTAATGCTATTTTTCATTCAAGATCTGGCCAGTACTGCAGATAGCCCTGTTATTTACAATCGAAACTGTATTAATAAAGCACGTAAATTCTGGGCGATAATCCTGGCGTAATACAAGGCTTTCCCTTCTTCTACATCTGTGTTCAACCAAGGTTCAACTTCATCATAACCCTTTACTCGAGTTAACGGAGTCAATAAATTGCTAGTGTTTATTATTGTGCTACGACAAGTCTTGTAGTTCCAAGCTGGCATTCCGTGCCTTCAGATGTATACGATAATTTTTAATGTTAGAGAAGTCGCTGAAAACAGGTTTGTTTTGGCAAGCTTTAGTCAACGTTTCTGCATTAACACAAGATTTTCAAATCGTACTGGCGATAGGCTAATCGAAAAAGGGCTAGCCTACTAGAAAACAAAACGGCTAACTCAGTTTTTAATTATTTTTTATTTCTAAACTATGGGATAAAAAAACACCTAATATTAAACTTTGCTTTCCAACTGACTGAAAACTTCACCAAGGCATCAGTATGTCACTGACAAGTAAGTGTCCATAAGATCCCGGATGAAAGCAGAGATGTTACCCTAAGGGCTGAAATTTAGGGCGAAAGTTACCCCAAGGTCCTGAATTTGGGGACAAAACTATCCCTAAGGTGCGACGAAACTTCAACTTTACGAAGAAAAAAATGAAAACTGAGCATGTCGATTCAAAATGTGTTAGCTTAAAAGCTAAGACAAAGTTGCGTTATGTGTTTCATATTTTTTTTCATCTTTTGATGTTCCATTGGAGCATGTTGCTTTAAAATGTGGGAATTTTTCACAATAATACTTTTAATCGTTTGGGATAAAACTGAGCAAGAAATTTCACTATATTTCATCTTTCGATGGTCCATTTTTTAAAATCGACACTGCGCCGCTACAAATGCGGGCACATCGACACACAATGCGCCACTGCACCTCCTGACAATACCAAGGTTGCTTCGATATGCCAAGTCAAGGTCCCAGTTACCCAAAAAAATTGCGCGCCTAAAAATCTACAAAATAGTAAAGTAGGAAAATTTCCGTGTGTGAAGTATTCCTCCACCAGTTAGGTTTTACTATCCTTTTTCGAAAAAATGAAACTATATGAAATAATTTGATCGTATGTGCAGCCACTGACGGTAGAGTAGCAACTATAGGAAGTCCAACATAGAGTGGTTTTCATTACCCACTAATGGCAATGCTTTGCAGGAGCGAAGAAAAAAAAGCTCCATTCTTGCAGGGCCGAAGCGAAGGGCACTTGGTTATTGGGGGGGACAAGACAATCACCATTTTGTAAACTCTTCTTACGATTTTGCCAACTGGCAAATTACAGTGGTGCAGCCAGAAAAGTACTTAAGAAGGTCCGGAAAAATCAGCTCCGGGGGTGGGCTCTGCAAGCTCCCCCAGTGGGATCCGGAGCAGAGCGCCAGAAGCTGAAAGATTTAACACAATTTTAGTGCCTATTTCTGGCTCCCAATGAGCATGTCCACAACAAATTGTTAAGCAAATTTCGGTGGTTTTTCTTAGTTATTCTTCAGGTTGGGAAGTTTCGTAAGACATGATTGTTATAAAAATCCAGTAATTGTTTTAGAAATTTTCTTTGCAAATTAAATTAATGATTTCAGTTTACAAACAATTTGTATAAACAGGCCCAGGGGGTGGGTATAGGCGTAAGTCTATATTTGGACCTTTAGCATGTTGAATGATGAACTGGTGTGCAAATGTGGGTAGTACGGGAGAGCCCCTCCTCTGCTAGAGGCAGAACATTTTTTTAAAGACGGATACTAAATCAAACGGCGAACTCTACATATTTAGTTGATGTTTCTGCTTTAGCTAAAATCACTGCAGTGATGGGCTCACATACGAAGGACTATGGGCAAATCTAACTGCCAACTGCACGTTTTTTTTTTTTTTGCAGTTGTTAGATATAGCAAGTTCAAACGACATAAACTTGGTGGAAAGCCTTATAAAGTTTTGTCTAATTCACCCCTGGTTTTGTTTAATACAGATTTTGCTGGTGTCTACTTTACTGGTGCTTTTTAAATCCTGGCAGCGATGAGCTAACGTAAAGATGCCCATTCCCCCCCTCCCCCACAATACCAAATATCACCTAATATGGCACCACAGATGGCCTGGGGGGTTTTGGGTTATTACAAAAACCGAGCCCCCCCCCCCCCCCCCGTAAAATTCAAGTGAGGAGTTGCTCCTTACCAAACTTCCCTATGGGCACTACTGGCACCACATGCCAACTCAGTTTTTAGTTTCAGCAACTCTGTACGAAAGCCATTTTTACGCCCCTCAGTGTTGCCCTGAACTGCCAAAGGCTGCGAGCTCACGACTTCTCTTACCAGTGGCGTGCATGCGAGGCGAGAAGGGAAGCAACCAGAACGATCAGAGGTAACGTTTAACTTATATCGTACGCAACAATTTTGCTGCCAAAATGAAGGGGTAGAAAACACCGTATATTAAACTTTGCTTTCCATCTGACTGAATGATTAAACAGTATTCATGGAAATACTTCGCCATGGTTTCGGCTAGGAGCGTGACAAGCTTCCATGGAAACGAAAGTTATCCGAGTTTGCCAACTCGAAGTTGCAGGGAAACGTATCCTATTCAACTTTTCAAGCCAACATGCTAGCTTACAGGGCTTCGCCGCGATACCCCCCCCCCCCCACCTCCCATTCACACTACAGGAAGCCCTTTCAAAATATTTTTTGAAAAATTAGAAATTTTTTGAATTTTCAGGAAAACGTTTCAAATTTACGAAGATTTCAATACTCTAGCTTCAGGCAATTCCCGCCAGGTGCATAGAGGCCACTGCATTATATACCCGGGGAGGCCCGACTCCTCCCAATCTGAACCACAATGGGTAGGAGTGGGGTTATTAAATCCACGGTGACTACCTCTTCCATTAAACTGAAATATACATCCTGAAATGTATCATGGCACAGTAGGCAATAAATAAATACTACCTTTTTATTAACTCCGTTGAATGGGAAAAGGATAATGACTAAGTCAAACACAGCTGTAAAAGAAGGGAAAGCCTCATATTACGGCCGGATTATTGTCCAGAATTTACGTGCTTTATTAATACAGTTTCAATTGTAAATAAACAATCGTTAATTGCATTGAGTAGGCTATCGTGCCGCTACGTTGTGATATTATGGAGCTTAATGCAGTAAAACGGCAAAAGAAATAATAAAAATCACACTTGCTACTGGGACGTGAGACATACCAGATCCCCATCGACATGTAAATCATAGATTTAAAACACTCCTTCGTTTTAAATTAAACGAACTAAAAACCGCACCGAACAGAGAGGCCGCCATGTTGAAACGCAGCGCCACAGCGGAGGATTATGGGCTAGTTGGGAGCGATTGTAGTGGATGAGTCCGAGTGGACGGGGCTTTTTCTCCTCCGATGACATTTTAGGGGCGCTTGATAGCGGTTCGGGCGCGATTGATGTGGAAAATGGAAGAGGTTGTTGTGGGACAGAACCGCTTGAGGGAGGTTGGTAGGCCTACTAAGGTAATAGGATCAACAGACCCTGGTCCAGTCCAGTCAGTCTGTTGCTCGCTGTCTTGGTTGCTATGGTAACGCATATGGCCTCGCTATTAAAAACGCTTAAAATAAGTTAGTGACAATGCCTGGAGTGAACATGCATTGCGGACGTGTAAGTACATTGTATAGCACCTGTGAAGCATATTTATTATCATGTAATGTGTTACCTACAGCTGCAATAAACGAATCGGGCCTAACGACCAATTCTATCGCCAGGCTAAAAAAATTCTTCTCTATGACGGTCTCATTAGTTAGCACCAGTCAGAAGCAGAAGTCGTAACAATCGACGTCCCATCGAAAACAAAACAAATGCAACACAACCTAAAAACTGTTTCACATACTTAATTTAGCTTCTCATTCTTTACGAAGCCATTAATTAAGCCTTTTTAACACGTTTAGTAGGCTATTCCGGTTTTGTGTGGTGCCAACTAGTTGATTATCGAGTTTGCACTAGTGCAGCTTACCGATAATGCACTCTCTTGGTAGATTCTTCACAGTGCTGATCAGAATAAGCGGGCTATGATTGGCTAATCTGTCAAAAATATGCTTTTCCCATTGGCTAACAAAAACCGAAGGAGATACTTCGTTGCATTTATTTTTTTTATTGTCTTTTTTGTTGACAACATATGGTAATAGAATCGGCTGCTTCATTTCATGATCCTAAGTTTTAATAAAATTATAAGAATTGTTTTGAAATATACTAATACGTGTGGTAGAATGCTTTGTCTTTCTTATTTTTGTTTACGAACGGGACTAAAATATTATTTTTCGTCTTGCAGATTCAAGTTTATGAGAAGTTTTCCGTTTATTATTGCATATAGTATGGACGCCATGAAAATGTTGTCGTTTTTTAAAATTACAAATTCAAAAAAAAAAGAACTTCTGATAAAATTAGAAACGAACCTTTTGCACCTATTTGTGACTGGTTTTGTGTGTATTTGTAAATTTGCAGTCTGTTGTGTTCATTGGAAAACACTTGAAAAACTGTGCAACTGCAATTTATTTGCAACTCCTCCTACAAAAAAAAATAAAACTACATAATGGAAGTGCACTTTTCTGTCTCGCTGTCTCAACATTTTTAATGAAAAACAAAACAAAATTCAGTTTCTCCCGAATATCCGTTATACCGTAAATCCTCTATTTGTGGTCAGGTCTTCAATAATTGTAGCCGGTCTCTAATTGTAACCAGGTGTTTTGTATTGGCTGGTCTCTATAGTTTGTTCCACATTATGTTTGCAGAAAACTGACTGACTGACTGAGTGCAAAATACATGTAAATATCCCATTCACAGACTATAACAGTAACTGACAGTCTACAAGTGTGATAACCACATGTTTTTTTTTGTACTAGTAGTGGAAGGAAACGTGGCTTCATACAGTCAGTTTCCTGCAAACATAATGTGGAACAAACTATAGTTGTAGCTGGGTCGATGTGGCATGATTTTGAAAATATTCTATAGGAGTATGTTCTGTCACATGGCATACACGTATTCTACATGTACTGATATTGTAAATTTCCTTTCTAAATTCAATAAATTATATAGTAGCCGGTCTCCGATTATAGCCCGTCTCTAATCGTAGCCGGGTCAAAATGGGATGATTTTCATTCAGTGGCCCGGGCTACAAATTGATGGTTGATCAAAATGAGGTAGTAATATTTCTATCTAAAGCAACTAATTTTACCAATCTGGTATTCAGTTGAAAGTTTTGGTGTGATGCAACAACACTGCATTTAATCCAGAGGTATATCCAGATGCTGTCTATAATGAAATGTCAAACTCCAAGCAGCACCCAAGAGTATCCTTAGGGACCGGTTATTATTTCTGACGGGATGTGGGCTGGAAAAGTTTTTTAATGCAAGTTCTAAATAATGGAAAACCTATCTTGTTTTGAGAAGACGAGACAAATTTAAAAAAGTTATAGAAAAACGAGACAAATTAAAAAAAGTTATAGAAAACAGTCAAGAGTTGTTCTTTAAAGTCCTTGTGGTCCGAATTCATAGAAATAACATGTCCGTCCATCCCTCTGACCCAGTCAACAAGGTGGAGTCGGGGGCTTCTTTTTTTTTTTAAGAGTTGTAAAATAACAAAAAGAGTTCGCATGGAAAATGACACTTTCAGAACCATGAAATCCATTTGATGTCTGTTGATGGCGCAATATAACGATAACGCTATTTCAGATACAAAATTAGCGATATCGAAAATTCAATTAGTGGTTTCGCTAATTCAATCCGTTATCACAAATTAATAATATTCGCATCTAAAGTGCACAGGACAGAGAAGGACACCAAAGTGTCACTAACACTCAGCCTAATTTACAGGCATTTAACGGCATTTCACAGGTTAAAAACACGGTTAATATCAGAAGGACCGTCCTAAAATTTGTGAAGGTCACATTTTTAAGTTTAGCTTTAAAAACAGCAGCCGAGGTTGCCTCAACATCACCAGGTAGAGAGTTCCAAACATTCACGACACAATTAGCAAAGAAAAACCTTGTACAATCATGCCTTGCCCGAGCGACAAGCAGCTTTTTTGAGTGGCCACGGTCACCTTCGGGCAAGGTAAAAAAAATAATCTGCCAGGAATTCAACGTGACCACACAGAATTTTGGAAAGTTAAAGTCAAGTCTGCCACAAGACAACCATGTTCCTATGATTGTTAAGGACTGTGAAATGTTCAGCGTGGGATTTATTTTTCATCCCAAACAGGTATATTTGATGAAATTTCGCTGAACAAATTGAACGTTGTCCAATAAGTGTGGAGACCTTCATATTCCAGGATTTCAAATCTGAGCTAGACCATACGCCTAAATCCTTAATAGGATTTACAACCGGCAGTTGCTGGAAATCCAGTTCGAAAGATAGAACATGTACTTTCAGATATAGTTAACTGCCATTTGACTGCTCACTCATTAATGTTAACAAGGGCATTTATTAACTCATTTTTTTGTGTGGTCAGTTTTCATTCTGAAGTCTGTCTTAACATTAGTAAACTTACGTAAAGCAACAGGATTTGCAGTAGAGTCAGGTACGTCGTTTAGGTATAAAATATAAAAGTACCTAGGATAACCCAGGATCCTTGTGGGACACCAATAATTACAATGACGTCATTAGAATTTGACGTGCCAACAACCACGCTTTGGGTACGGTCAATTAAAAATTCACTAATCCATGCTGCAAAGAGTTTTCCACTAAAGCCACACCATTCTAGCTCGGCAAGCAATTCTGAATGGTAACATACGCCGGCCTAGCTGGTTCCTGCATGCGTGGGGGATAAACTTTACTGGGCCTCATTAAATGAAAACGGTGCCGACTCCCCACTACCCCCTCCACATTCCCCATTATCTGATCAGATTCTCACGTGCAGTCACCCCTAGTACCCGTTGTTCCGTCCCGCACCCCCTCCCCCCATTGAGTTAAAAGCCTTTGCAAAATCAATCGAAATAACACCCACGGTGATGCCAGCATCCATAGACTCTGTCCAGTCATCTAGAACCTTGAGTAACTGTAGGTCTGTTGATTTTCCCGCAACAAACCCAAACTAATCATTGCATAGAATATTTTGCGAGTTAACATTTTACATCGAATAGTATAGATAAAAGAATGAAGTTTGAAAGGTGGGGTTAATACCTTTCGAATACTGTGAATGGTATTCATGTATCTGTATTAGGTAACAATTTTTAGACTCGAACGTAAAACTACACGGTGGTCCATAAAAAAAGGCAACTGCAAAAGTCCAATTTTTTTTCCCAAGTCCAGTTATCGATTCCAATTTCGATTCCCAAGAAGTGTTCGTATTTTTCGAAAATTTCAAAAAAAAGAACTCGATTGCTGTGGAATGGTGGCTACAACAAACGCAAGTTGAAATATTTTACTATTTTTTGTTTTATTTTCGAAAAATCGTTACTTTTTTTGGAATCAGAATTGGATTTTAGATCCAGAAAATTGGAAAATTTAGAATAATTTTTGTTGTTTGGTTTTTATGAACCACTCTGTATATATGTTTACGACAGCCACTCAACTGTATCGCACTCATACTAAAGCATTCTTCCCTGTAAATCTTTACAAAATACAGATGCATAAATGTAATTTGAAGCGTTCGAAACCCATGTGAGCATCTTATTTAAGATCCTGTAGATCCTGTTTAAGCTAATGTAAGATCTTGGTACAAGATCCTGTAGGATCCTGCACAAAGTAAGATCCTGTAGAATCCTGTAGGATCCTGCAGGTTCTTAGCAAGATCCTACAGGATTCTACAGGATCTTGCATAAGATTAGTAGCAATATCCTATAGAATCTTGGCACAAGATCCTGCAGGGTCTTGCAGGATCTTACAGGACCTTACAGGATCTGCTCTTCCTGTAGGAACTTAAAGAATCTTAAAAGAACTTAAAGGATCTTAAAGGATCTTACATAGGATGCTCACATGGGAAGGTATTAACCAGTAACACACAAGAGCTTGCCACTGATCACTATCGCTATGTTCATGTTCATAATGTACAACAACCAGGGGAGGAAACCCCCCTCTCCCAATTTTTTTAACCAACCCTCCTTCCAACTTTAGAAAAAGTTGTATATTTCATAGCACGATTATTTGGGTGCCAGCTATTCATGTTATGAAGGGGGGAGGGGACAGAGTTTAAAAAAAATTGGAAAGAGTACAAAAATATGAATACGTGACTTGACACACTGTTGACCAGCAAGCAGTATGTGCCGTGTCAAATTGGAATTTGAAAATTGTTGAAGCTGACTGGGATTTTTACTTTGTTGATGAGCTTCTGTATCGTTCGTTTTATGATTGTTACCAGCTTCTCTTTTTTACGACTGGTTGGCCTTCGTTCTTCCCCGAGTAGGCCAACCAGTCATAAAAAATTGTGGGGGGGGAGGGAACTTCGTCTCAACACTCCCTCCCCCCCCCCCCAAAAAAAAAAGTCAGCCAGTCAGCCGGCTATTTTTTTTATGGGGGGTAATTCGTCCCCCCACCCTCCCAAAAAAAATGGCAACTAGAAGATGCTCCTCACGTTTGGGGACCACTGAAAACAACTGCCCAAACCAATGCTCGGAATTCCGGTGTGGCATCGTAATGGTTTTAATTAGGCCTAATTGGTCTTTATTACAGAAACAATACATCTGATTAATTATGCGTAAAAGTACACATATATCATATAATTATTAATAGATGAACAATATTATTCCGTAGAGATTAAATAGGCTCCAGTTCTATACGACCGAGAAGCAGCGTTTCCGAGTAAACAAACCACCATAATTACTTATTGTATTATCTCTTGGCATTGCTTTACACTAGCTTATCAGCATAGCTATTAATTGATTCGAAGAACTCCTAATCGCTTTCACGAAGAGAATTCAATTAAGATAAGATCAACGCTAATGATGTTCAGTTCCAACAATAACAATCATTGTTAAATGGATACCCACATGACAGGTTAATTAAGATAGGGCCACTTAATGGAGTTATACTAAGAAATCACTAATGTACTTCCAGAACGAGACAATACCTTGATTGACAGGCACAGTGATCCCCTAATAAGAGAAGGGCCTGGACTGTCGAGTCTTTAAAATTCTCCGTAAATCCAATCAATCAGCTTAAACAGTGATTGATGTGGCCACGATAACAATCGCGTATAAAGCGCGACCCAGGAATGTAAGATTCATTCGGGCTTCTTCAGCGCTTCAGTATTGTTAAAATTGTGCACGCCAGTCAACATTCCTGAGGGCCGATCCAGAGTACGAACACGGGACTTCCAAGCGACGGAATGCCGACTGCAGCGTTAGGCTAATACACCGCTCGTTAGCCACAATCAAGTTCTTATAGAGCTAAGTATTCCTTGCGTAGCTTTGGCTATTATTATTATTCATGCATTGATTATTGCTATGATTATAGTTATTACCAGCGCACTATAGTTAATCCAAGGCCATTCAATATAACTTAACAATTAGGATAATTATTCCAACAAAAAGTAGTTATCGTAATGCCAATCGCTACGCCTCACGTCGATTAATTGTAATCATGTCGACCGTTTATTAATCTCTCACGTTGATTTAATAGACCAGTGTGGTCAATATTATGTAAGGAGAGAGTGTCAATTAAAGGCCCAGTTTAACGATATATTGGTTATCATTTACGCCTACCTTTTTCAGTGTCATATATACATGTTTAGAGTACTGATTAAATACAACTAGCTATCCTGATAATAATGTTCTCTCTGGTCAAATGGTCACCGGAAAAGAACATTACAATGGTGTGCATAAGTGGAATTCATCACTCTTAACATTTAGTTTTGCTTGATCAGTTTGGTAGCGATCGTTCGTTGCTAGTAAACATTTTAGTGCGAACATTTAGTAGCCTACACGCACGCGGATTAGCGATCGTCAGCTTTGTTGAAGAAAAAATATAGTATTGTTACCTCTGCTAAGCCTTGATTAGTTACTGTGCGTTGATAACAGGTTGATTTTCCGTTGTAATTGCGGAAATATTTTCCCAGTGTTGAAATACATGTGCATTTAAAGGTTGCTTGCATTTAAAAGACCCATACATGTATTTTGTAGTGAATTTTGTCAATCGAGCAACATATACGCCTAAAAACAATGTATTGCATTTGGTTTATTAATCTCCATCACGTTGATTTTGTGTGAAAAATTTTGTGGTCGAGTTTAAAATAACCGTTAGTAAATTATTGCCGACTTGGGAAAAGTATAGTAGTTTTCCATTTAAACAAAAAAAATTCCTTATTTTGTGGAAAAGTTGAAATTTTTTTGTCACAAATTTGAGTATTGTGTTACAATAAGGATTAAAATTAGCTCAAAATAGAATAAATTTACTAAATCTAGTTAAATAATGCCTAGAACTAATCGTGCCAGAGGCACAGTTTAAGTCTCTTCGAGAGGCAGACCCATAAAACGACCCCAAAATCGACAAGATTTTGTGGAATTCACGGATAATTCCGTTAGTACCCCAAATTTGGATAATACTAATACTACCCCTGACGAATCAGACGATGAGTCAGTCCATTCTTATAATATCGATGAGATCGATACAACATTAAATTTGTTACCACCTAAGCGAATTCGTTCCCATAAACGCTCAAATCAAAATGATAGGGATCACACCCATTCTAGAAATTCTCACGATGATCGTGCACCCTTAAATTCTCAAGTACCGCTTAGTACCCAGGTTTCTTTAAATCCGCAAGTTTCATTGCATAACCCAGCAACCCAAAACGAGCAAGCCCATTTAAACTAAATGGTACTTCCAAATCAAATGGTCACACCTAATCAAACCATGCCATTAAATTTAGTTACAGCATAATTTTGTGCCACCAAATTTGACACCGCAAATGCCTACTTTACAAATGCAAAATAATGCGCAGGTACCGCTTAACATTCAGTTGCCAGTAAATACACAAAATCCGAATCAAACCCATGTACCTATTACTCCAAACGTAGTGATAAATTCACAGGCACACAGGGAAATCAAACCCCATTAACAATAACCCCAAATCACTTTAATGGACAACAATTTAGCGTGATGGAAGATACTGATCTTCAGAAAATTTTAGACCATACTTTAGCAGTGTGTTTACAGTCTTCTAACGAAAATGCAAAAACAGTAAACGATAATCATTTAGAAGTATTAAGAACCATCACAACCGCGAATCAAAACAGATTCACGTCACAGACTAGACTTTGGGAAGAATTACGTGCAGCCAAGAAAGCTATATTACCTTTTGCAGGAGACGACACTTTAGACATTTTTGCTTTCGCGTTAATGGTAAAACATTTGCGTAAATTAGATCCTTCATTAGAAGACCCAGAATTAGTTTTAGTAGCATATAGTAAATGTACAGGACCAATTGCTATTTATTTGGCCATGAACCCAAAGCTCGCCACTTCACAAAGTTGGGAAAATTTTAAGGAAAATTTGATTGATAGATTTGGTTGCGGAGGTGAAATCATCACACCAAATTTATTTTATACAACTAAGCTTAAAAAGGGAGAAACTATCGAAGATATCGCTGCTAGATTAGAGAAAATGGCTTCACAGCTTTGGCGAATTAAACCCACGGATTCTCCATCCAGCGGGGATTTAAACAATTAGCTAAAGACGACGGAATGCGTTCAGTATTTCTTCATGCTATGCCGCGAGAAATCGAAGTTCATGTTACATTTCAAATGCATACCACGTTTAGGGACACATATAACTCTCCTATCTTTAAACGGGCAGTTTTAGCAGGACTTCAAGGGGAAGAAGAAATAATCGAATGTACAATTGAAAAAATTGGATCTGTTGTGCTTTACGTAACGTATATGATTGGTAAAGCACAACAGCACTTAAACAGATGCAATTTTCTGAATTGTACATTTGATTATTCCAATTAAAAATGATCAGTTTTTATCCGTGTACATTTTAACAAGTGAAAATTCAATCATATAACCCCTTTTTACGGCACACCTGATGTTTTTGTTTGTAATCCTTGTATCTTTTTTACGGCTATGGCTTCGCGCAACAAAGGTTTATGCACGCTGTCGATTGTTGCTGCCTACTTTGAAACAATTCAAGTCAGTTTTGAAAGCCTGCATCTGCGAAATAAATACGCAATAGTTTGGTTTAAAAATATATGCGTTTAGCTGAAACACGGATTCTTTCATTTTACCGTTCGACAATAAACTTTTTAGCAAAGACATAACACGTGCACGGAGAATCAAAAACCGCTTGGTTTGCTTTTGTTTGTTTGTGTGATAAAACGGGAACTAAACAAATTTCCAATGTTGAAACTAATAATCATGCTTACGGTACAATGCTGGATAAAATAACTTCATTAGAGAAGGGAATAAATAAACTCCAGAATTCTAAACCTCAACTTAATGAGGCTAAAGTTAGTGTGGTAAACACAAATAACGTGCAAAATAAGTCTTGTTACCGTTGTTTGGCCTGCAGACATTTGAAACGAGATTGTCACACCAAGGAGGAATCCTTACAACGTGTTAGGCAACGACACGAACAGCGTAATCAGGAAAGTGGATTTTCTAACAATAAATCTTACACGAAAAATGGTCGCGGAGGAAATAAATATAGAGGTAATAAGCGCGGAAAACGGGGAAACTATTGTTCTGGATTTGATAAACAGGGATTCTGTACAATTTAATACGAAAAGCAACAACCCTTACGCTTTCCACACCAACGCCAACAGTAACAACAATAACGGTGGACAACAGTCACAAAATAATAACTCTAATAATGGGAGACAATATCAAATTCAAAATCAAAACTACCCTAGACAAAATAACGGGAACCGAAATCGCGTTCCACAACATGCCACTGAAGTACAACAGGGTGATAACTCCAGCCAAAATAAGAATTCAAAAAACGGGCTCATAGCCTGAATAACGACAAGGATTCAGAGCTAGCAGAAAACCAGTCAGAACAGGGCAATAATAATCAAAACCAATACGTTAGCTCAGTTCAGGCTTAAACACCCACTGTAAACATTATGCATTATTTAAAGCAAAATGTATTCCATTATTTTCAGAAGAAGTAGCAAATAAATTAATGCTTAAACTATACTCAGATGCTGAATGGGATCAATAAAAGTTAGCGTTACCCGATCGTACGTTAGGGTTACTACGTTTAGCATCTTATTTCGGTAAAATTCCATCAAAATATGTTGCAAGATCAATAAAAGGTAATCAAAATCTGGTTAGTGAATTCACGAATGCTTTAGAAACAGTTAACAAGTACGGCTTATCTTGTGATTCAGTCATCGTAACATTATTCGAAGATGGTTTACATGCTACTAATTTTCGTTCAGAATTAAATCCAGTAGACACTAACAAACCAATAGTTGTTGCATTATTAGGTAGCGAACGTAATATTCAGTTTAAACATACCAGCGAAACATTTTACAAAAATGGTGTTAAAATGACTTCAGGTACTTCCATAGGTATTTCGCACACAACTCAGAAGGATTGGAAAATTCGAATTCCAACGGTTGTCGGTACGTTCGAACCAACAATTTGCTTAACATTTTGGGACAGTAAGAGCGACGCCAAGTCAAATTCCTCGCCGCTAGGCAAGGGAGAAAACTTGCTCACGAGCGTTCAAGCTCAACCGGGCAATAGATGGTACGCACCGCACCATCTAACGTCTGAGATAGACACTAGGGGTGATTCAGACGAGCGGAACGAAGCATCGCTCGATTCGGAGCAAAACGGAGACAACGTTCAGGTTAACACAGTTTTAAATAAAGCTAGCGTTAAATATTCTCGTCCACATTTAGTGTTTGATGTTGGACTTAGGCCTGAGATATGTTTAATCGATACAGGTTTTTCACTATCGCTAATTACAAACACTGCAGCACAGCGCATGCTTAATAATCTTAAGGTAAAATGTCATGTGCTTACAATGATTACGCCAGTTAATTTAGTTGGTGTAGGTAATCAACAGATTAAAACAAATAGGAAAATAGTAACCACTATAGGGAAATGTGAATTTTCTAGGAATCAGGAATTTGTTATCGTTCCTGATGGTTCATTTGGTAATTTTTCGGTACTATTAGGATAAGATTTCCTTTCAAACAAATCAGATTCATTAGTTTTGAATTGTCCAGATAACAGTTTAACTATCGAAGAATTAAAATTCCAAATGTCAGTATCACCAGAGCAAGCGCATATAGCTTATAATCAAAATAAGGAAATAATAAATAGGGAAAGTTATAAGCCTAATCACATCTATGTAGCCACAGTTAACGTAGCTACAGACAAAGAAAATGACGATAATCCTAAATCTACATGGAATTGTACACCTAAACAACAATTAATAGATGTTACAGTCTCTTTGTTTTGGGACGAAATCATTCCATCTAATTCCAAATGTGGATTAACCAGAATTTTACACTATCCCTTTCCCGAAATACAGACAGGAGCTTTTGAACCTGAAAACGGCGAATTTCCTGTACGTCTTGCACATAGACTTGTTAACACGACTCCTACAGGCATCCCAGTTGTGTGTGTAAATTTTAATGGTTTTGACGTAGAATTAAAATCGGGTACGATACTAGGAACGTATACTACCGCGATTATAGATTACTGCGGTGAGACTTCCGTAGACACGTGTAGTTCAGACAACCACAAGTCTCATTGAGAAACCTAAATCTTCAAGTCCTATCGAGATATCTCAAACCGCAAGCCCCACAGAGATATCGCATCCCGCAAACCCCATAGAGATAACTCTGCAACAGCAAGCCAAACAGAGCGACAGCTCAGCTAGTAGCCTAACTAACGCGTAAGCCTAAATAACGGGAAGAGCGCGACGCGGAATAGGAAATTTTAAAACCTAAATTTACTTTTCCGGATTTAAACAAGGACGAAACGCAGGAATTTCTAGATATGTTGAAACATCGTCAAGATTCATTCTCTAAAAATGATTTCGATCTAGGTTGGTTTGAGGGATACGAAGTTTCTATCGAAACGGGCAATTCTCAACCACTAAGTTCTAAAATGTATAGAGTTCCATCTCACCAACGCGAATTATTATATAAATATCTAGATGAAATGCAACGAGTAGGTATCATTAAAGAGGGAAATTCTGCTTGGTTATCGCCAAGTTTAATGATAAAAAGAAGACCAACAGTGTATCGCGTAGTTGTAGATTTACGCGGCTTAAACTCAGTTGTTGAAAGTGTAAGCGTACCAATACCAACCGTGACAGAGAGCATGCAGACCTAAGCGGAGCTAAATACTTCACTCGTCTAGATTTTAAATTCGGATTTTATCAGCTTAAATTAGCGGAATCAGCCAAACCTAAGACATGTTTCTCTGCAAATTCTAAAACGTATTTTTTTTAACAGGCTCCCGATGGGCCTTAAAAACAGCTCCATCGCACTTCCAATTTTGTGCTCAACAAATTTTCACAGAACTCCTTGGTGCCTATTGTACCGTCTATCTTGACGATTGCCTCCTTAGTAGTCCAGATCTTAAACCACACATCAGTCATGTAGATCGAGCGCTACAGCTAGTCGCTCGTTCCGGATTAAAACTAAGTGTAGAAAAATGCGATTTTGCCAGGAAACGGGTCAAATTTCTAGGATTTGTACTAGACGAAAATGGGATACAACCCGATAGGGATAAAACTAAGGCTATGCCGCAGTACCCCACCCCTAAGACACCTAAACAAGTCCGTTCATTTCTAGGTATGGTAAATTTTTATAGGAGACACATCTCACAGTTTGCGGAAATGTCTCACATTTTAACTAAACTTACCCGTAAGAATTGTAAATTATATGGGGAGAGGACGAAGAATGAGCTTTTCAAGAACTTAAACAGGCCATGGTTAAAGCAGCAACACTCCCCGATTTCTCTAAGCCATTTTTTCTAGAAACTGACACTAGTGGTGTTGCAATAGGCGGTTGTTTGTCAGTATCACGGAGGTATAAACTATCCTTTAGCCTACACTTCCCTAACCCTCACTGAGACGGAAAGAAAGGAAACAACTACAACTAGGGAAATGTTAGCGATAATTCATTCAATCGATTCATTTCGCTGTTATTTACTTGGTAAGATGTTTTTTTTTAACCACAGATCATTTAGCAATTTGCTATCTTTATTGTGCCTCCTCCCCCCCCCCCCCCAAATTAGAAAGAATCTTACTTCAACTCAGGGAATACGAATTCATCTTACGTCACAAGTCGGGCCGACTTCTAGCGGTTTCTGACGCGCTTTCTTGTATAGAGATGCCAGTCGCTGTCCTCGGTAGTCAGCACCCAGACTGGACACGGCAGCACCTAGCGGCGGAGCAAAGAAATGATCCGTATCTAGGAGATATCATTAAACGACTTAGAAATCAGTCTTCAGAAGATTTAATCGATGCATCTAGTAAGCGTAACATCTTTTATAAAGATTACGATGGAATTCTGTACAGGATTAGACTTGCAGACCCAGCTAAAGGCCGTATGCACAATCTAGCACAGATGTGTATACCTAAATCTTTACGCAACTATTGCATTAGGGACTATCACTCCACGCTATGTGCCGGACATCGTGGCGCACGTAAAACTAGAGATTTAATAGAATTACATTGTTATTGGCCTAAAATGGTTGATGATATTGCTCATTATGTTAAAACTTGACAAGTATGTCAAGCCTACGTTAGACCCACTAAACCATATAAAGCTAAATTAAGAGCATATCAACCCCTACAGAGACCAGGTTACTCTTGGAGCTTGGATCTCATCGGACCTTTAAATAAAAGCATTCACGGGAATGTCTACGTGATGACGTTGATTGACGATTTCAGTCGTTACGTCATCGCAGTGGGAATTACCTATAAAAAGGCAGTTACTATAGCAAATAAATTGTTCTCACACCTTATCGTTAGATTCGGAGCGCTAGTTCAATTAACGGGAGACAATGGCTCAGAAATTAATAATGCTATTGTAGCTAGATTAGCTAATATGTTTAACATTAAACAGATTAATTTTACTCGTAACACTTCGTGGGTAGGAGGTTCAGTAGAAGCGGCATATAAAAGAATAGAAACAGTTTTGCGTAAAATTTCAGCGAGTTGTCCCGAAAATTGATGCGAATATTTAGAATTGGTAACAGTAGCACTAATGCATGTCCTAATTCAACTACTTTAATTAGTTCACATTATTTACATCATGGTTCGGAATTTAGATTACCAAGCGCTTTAGTATTAGAGCCACCGCGAATCTGCTATGACAGTGATGATACTATAATCCATGTAGAGAATAGACTACAAGCAGCATTCGAAGTCGTTCGAGCGCACAATTGGAAAGTAGTTCAGAGACAGCAAAACTTTTATGATCGTACGGCTAGACCTTACCGCTACTTGGTCGATGATTACGTATTATTACGCAACTTCTTACCAATTAAGCAAATTTCTCCGAAATTAGCATGGACAGGTCCGTTCAGGATAATGGAGTTCGTTAACGATGTTATTGTTCGTATAGTGCATTTTTTTGACCCACTTAAAATCATTCGCGCTCATGTCAATAACTTGCGACCATGGGTCCTAAGAACAAATACTCAACCTATTCCTTTCAATGGACCTACCGATCTCGAAATGTCGGAACAGCTTAACGGCACGTTAACGGAAGCTGTAATAAAATTACAAAAATATGTAGCACAGCTTTTAGAGGATCCGACAGACCATTTATCGGAGATCGAGCTGCCAATGTTTTCACCTTCTGAAACCGACAAAGCAGCTAGCGGCTCGCAAACGAGCCTAACCAACAATCGCAAACGCGTCGAGCCAAAATCGGCTGCTTATTTGCAAAATAAATACCGTAAAATAGATTATGAGCTTAACAAGCAAAGGATGCTTGGATCCACACATGGTTACGATACCTGTAGCAGTAGAATTACACCAGCAATTAGGCTGCGTCGGCAGTTGGAAGAGTCAAACATTGACGACGACTAAAGACATTGTGTATCCAACGGAGAACAAAGGGAAACATGGCGTCACCGTGAAGAACGTTCACGCGCTCTGCACGCGGGGACCCTAGCGGGAGAAAATAGTAGTAGCTTTTCGCTACACCAAAAGTACGGAGATTGCGCGCAGACAGCAGCACATTTTCATTTTCTCGCTATATTTGCTAATTATACGCCAGAATTTGTTTTATTCAAAATATAAATAAAACATAACTTAAAACTAATATGTTTCAATATGTAACGTAGAAATTATGTACACAAGGGACACATCGCTGAATTAAAAAAAAATAAACCTATTATTGAACACCGAAAAAAATATATATACATAAAACTTAATACAGATTCACAAAAAACACGAAAAAAATAATGATACGCCCAACAACACATTACACAAATCACAGACAGGGAAACTAAGAAACGTCATGATTGTTGGATGCTATATACAATTTGGTACCATTAGTATTCTATTGTGAATGATATTTATCCCCCCCCCCCCACCCCTTAAATAAAATAACATAACACATAAAATAACTGATAACACATCGACAACAAACCATAACATTTCAGTAGAATTAAAATAACTAAAATCATTTACAGACAGAACACATTATAATCCAAACAACATAGTAACATACATTTTAAATTAAAGACACATAGCAATATAATACGGATTAATAAAAAAAATAATAACAAGAATTACCACAACAGGTACAGATACGCCAAATTATAATATAATCATAAAATAAAAAGAAAAAATTAGCAATAAACAGAATACCAATGACATAAGATGATTACGCATATACACTTAACAAGAAAATTGATAATAAATTATAAAAGACAAATAATACCCTGAAATAAAAAGAAAAGGTAAATTATGACATACGTAACGTATTTAATCACAGATTAAAGAAATCAACTTAATACTTTGGAAAATAATTACGATAAATTTAAATTTAGTATGAATTAAATTAAATAAAACTAGTCCGAAACAGATTTTGGATGAATTGGTTAAGACTTTCCAGAACTCTGGATTAATATAGAAAAGAAAAAACTTTCAGGAATCTGTGATCAAAGGCACTAGTAAAATGTAATAATAGAAATACTATATACAAATATATACAAATTGCATGTTGCTATAACAGCAACGGTGTCAAACTCTACCACACTACTTATTTTAGCGACGGGTAGAGAACCAGCGTTGCCACTAAACGACAACACCGCTTCCTTAGCGGCGGACTGTCGCGGCGACAGCAACGAAATACCCATCGTCACTGTCGGCATCAGAGTTGTTATATAAAATAAAATATTAAATAATAATATTACATGGTTATTTTCAAATCTAGATTTCGCATAACGATGGAATGTATAACCTTATCTGGTATTTCTCTCACACCCATAAAAACAGAATGGAGGGAAATAATTTATAATGAAAACGGAAGGATGACGTTCAAGTATAATTAGGGTGACTTGACCGGATTCTTTTCCGTCATGATTGTTGGATGCTATATACAATTTGGTACCATTAGTATTCTATTGTGAATGATATTTATCCCCCCCCCCACACCCTTATGAATAAGAAATTGATTAAATATTAACAAAAAAATATATATAGTTACATACCGACGTACAAATATACGGCATAACATCCTATTGACACTAGGTTATTATTTTAGTTGCCAGCAGTTCAATAACACAGAATTACGGAATTCGGTTCCACATAAGTCACGCTGCCGCGCTAACTGCAGCTGACGGATTATTTTAACTCGCGAGTTACGCTCACGCACTACAAGAAAAATTACCAGATATTTCGGTATAGATGTTTATAACAATAGTTATTACGCTTATGTATGAACCAATTATTAAGCTTATGTATGAACCTGTATAAAGAAATAAGTTATTACGGTAAACAATACCATTTTCGGAAATCATAAATGTCATTTCACAATTCATCAGAATAAGCAGTTCTTTACTTGAAAATGAAATACGTGCCACGCGGTATAATTACTTATGCTACGAGGAGTCATGATTCATAACATTGGCTATAGGCTACCTCGTTGCGATGTATCGCATAGAACAATAAGTTAATAAATATTGGAGCATGGCACGGATTCTAATTTTGAAAATATTTCATTAGAAAATAATGCGGACAGTCATTTTTTTTCTTCTCGAAGAAAGTGAGTGACGGTCCGACGCTTTCAAGATAAATGAATTTTAAACACAAAAACAACATTATAATTTTACATCCATAAGGATACGCATTATGAAATTAAGATAAAGACTATCTTAAGCAAAATATATTTCGTTTTACATCCATAAGTAATGGATTATAAAAACATAATATTGTGACACTTAATTTTATAGTAAATTCCTTAGTTGGCTCTGGCTAAGTACATTACCAATTGTTAATTCACAGAATAACACCAAATACATACTCAAAAATACTGTACTCCACTACAGCATGACTTGCCTATTGGCCTAATACACAGGGCCAAAACCAGAACAAAATTAAAGTCAAGGATGAGGAAATAACCATTCCTTACTCCTGAGAACCACTTAATTATTAATATTATTTACTTTCCCACGTAAATGAGAAGGTAAACTTTCTCCAATTATTGGGAAGGGCCATAATATGGATTTTAATACATATACCTGTTTTATGTTTAAATAAGCAAGCTATTTGGACTACATTCATATTTTTTCCATAATGTTGGGAACCAACATTATTAGTACGAGTTCAAATTTAAGCATTTTACATCAAGTTAATCAAACTTAAAATAGTTATACGTGTTTTGCGTAAGAAAACTAAAGTGGAATTTTTTTAAATTAAAAATACAGATGTATAATACAAACAGGTTAATTTATTTTATAAATAGGAATGAAGTTGACATTTTCTTACCGTAGTGTCCATTGTGGCACACCGGGCAGTCCTTCCTGCAGACGGCCGGACGGAGACACTGCTGTACGCCGCTGCCGGACGCACCAACGTTGACGTCATCGGCAAGCTCAGGGGCACCTTCCAGGGGGGCGGCATGTTCTCCGACGGGGCCAACAGGGACGAGGGCGGGAGCGACGGCAGTAGGCTGTCCAGGCAGTCGGGAATAAGGTCCACAAGAAACCCAGGCATTTCATCCTCTTCTGGCGCCTCAACACGGGGAGCATCTTCAATTTGAAATTGTGTTTGCGCCCTATGAATTTTCATTTGGAGAAAGAAGATGTTCTCCGCGTTGATGGCCCTCCAGAGGTACTCTGGGAAAGCTTCAGTTTCCTCAGGGAAGGGCGGATATGTAGTATATTGGCAGTGAAGGCACCCAGTAACTTTAATGGGGCTGCACTTTAAAAAGTGCGAGCTCATTCGAAGTTGTTGAGCCACAGAACTCTCTTCAGGAGGAATGTCATCCTTTGGGGCAGCTTCACCACCGGCTTCCAACACAACCTCCAAATAAAGTATCAACACATAATCAAGGGGCTCCTCGTTGGGCAGCATCGGCGAAAAAGGTATTTCACCGTTATTCCGATGCAGACACTCGGCGAAAAACGCCGGTGCCCGCTCGCAATATTGGTAGTGGTCCAGACAGACCGCGAAAGTCATTAAATGCAGGGCTAACACCCTCAGAAATTCCCGCATATAGCGAGGCATCGTCGCCCTAGCACTACGCTCACCCTTGGGGACGGTCTTTTTCTTCTTTTGGGGTGGGTCCATGGCGATTAAATTGGGAAATAGCGGATAAACTTTAGCAAGCAGGTGAACATAGTGAAGCACACCTTCGCGCACTATGCTTCGTGTGCGGGTTCGAAAGTTAAAATTTTACAAGTCCAAAAAGTGACCTAGAAATATTAGTAAACAAACCAATGGGTGCAGAGTTCAAGGGTTGACGTCACGAAAAACTGGGGAGCCATCTTTTCCCAGGGACCAGCTCACCCCCTCTGCTCACCCGGTAGCCATCAACCATTGTTTACATGGCGTCGACTTGCCTTAATTTTGAGTTCAGATTCCGGGCGGCGGGTCCAAACGCCGAACCCAGAATCCTTTCAACCTGCCGACCACTCTCGTTTTATTACCCCCTCCCTCATCGGTGGGGCGCCCATCTGCTCGACCGGACTCATCAGCAACAGTAGGACAAGACGGTCAAAAGTAGGTCAAGACCTACCCACCTTGACCATGGGAATTTCTGTTGCTACCCAACCCATCCCAACGACTAAAAATAGTTAAAACCAAAACTGGTAAAAGGGGCCGCCAAGTTCTGAATGGTTCGGCCCTTGAAAGGAGTGATATCAACACACCAAAACATTCGCCAACTTAATCGCACCGAATAATACCTTGGACGTTAAATGAAAACTACATTGCTACCGAAAGTAGCAATGTTCTAGTTGGCAAATGTTTTGGTGTGTTGACTACACAGACATTAAATTTTGTGAATAAATAAATTTTATTATAGCTAGGAATGTAAAGGATATACATAAATTTAGTAATAATAATACATGTTTTGCACCTTGGATAATATATAAAGACAACATAACTCATGTGGTTCAATGTTAATGTCTTTCAGGGAAATGTACTACATACTTGAGCAAAGTTGTAAAGTGTCAAGGATGGCAGAGTGGTAAAAGTGGGAGAGTTACAAGAAAACAGGATCAATCATATCTTAATCAACGGACAAAATAAAAGGTAAGTGATTCATGTCAATTACCAGTACAATATTATTGGGAATAAATTGATACACCCCACCCCACCCTCTTTGCCATACGGGAAATGACGAATATTGACAGTTATAACGTAGCAAAGTAAAAATAATTACCAATCAGTTAGGCAGAATAAGCCGATTGTAATCATCAATAATGTGAAATGTAATACTGAAATTACTGTTACATAACGTAAGGTACATTTGAAGCTTAAATTTAGTGAATATGTTACAGAACTTCCATTATGGACATTGGGAATTTCCAGATTAATTCTAGAATGTCGCATATTAACTATTTGGGAACATAGTGATTACCCAAAATAGATTAGAAAGTGAGGTCCGCTTGGGGCTATGAACACAACACACTAATTCATTAAAGTCACATTGTATCGGCACCTCACAATACACAAAAAGTTGTAGTGCAGACTTAAAAATCTACCGCATGATTAAGAAATATAGTTTTTCTTCCAGTTGTGGGACAGACTGAAAAAACCACTATGCGATGGTCAGTTGTAGTGCATACTAAAATCTACCAAATGATGTGAAGAGTTGGCGGCAATTGACTCAAACGCCGTCATTCATCTGTCGACTTTCTAGAAACTCTTTTCGTCACTTGGATGACAAAATTATATGAATCGGTATTTGTATTCATGATTTTGTCAAATGTGTCATGATACAGGATTGACAAATTTCTTTTTGATTTTGAGTGCCATATTCACTCCTGAACGATATTCCAAATTAAGGTAGCAGGGCAGACCATAAAACTGCACTTCAAACTTAAGGTAGCAGTACCATAGCCATAATACTGGAGTAATTTTATTAAGGCAGGTTTATTAGAAACACTGCAAATCAGACTGTAATTATAGCAGCATATTAAAAAAGAAAAAAAAAACATATCACTGAAAATAGCTGCAAACTAGAAAAGATTTTGTAAAGTTTTGATTACTATTACAATTCAATATTTTCTGAAATTGCTAGAATTTCAGTAGTTAGACATTTAAATGTCTTATTCTCAAAGTCAGCTGCTTCGTTCAGAAGAGCTGCGAATCATGCGTCATGGCATGAGTTTTACAGCTGCTTTGGGTTTTTACAAAGAGCTTGATATAGCTTTAAAAGCATCCCGACAATACGCAATAGTGTAGGGAACGATTCACTAAGAGCCAGGCATACATTAGGCTCAGAGACATAGGTACATGCCCTTTGACATTTGTCATCTTTATTACAAATATCGAGCTGGTCGGCGGAAACGTATTGGTCGTTTCGACCGGGGCTTGATAGTCAAAAGGGTGGAATAATTTTCACACACGCAAACTACGCTACACTGTAATCTAATTTGAATTATTTTACCGCATAGCTATGAGTATTGACGCTGGTTATTTGTTTGACAAACAAACACACGAATACTAAACAGCACACTCTCAAAGATAGAGGGAAATAGTATTTCATTAGGCATTAAGTACGGAATGGGCATGGAAAACAGATTTCATGGAAACTAGCAGTAGCCTATCACTTAAGGGTTTAAGAGTGTATAGCTTAGGGGAGTAGCAAACAAAATCGTACGCCCCTCCCCAACTACCCCAAACATTTTAAATGTAAATTAAGGTTGTATAGCTGCATGTTTTAAGGATTTGTGCTAAGTTGCCGGTTTGAATTTTCTCTCTCTCATTTATAATAGCCTACAAAAAATTCAGTAAGGCATACACTTCTGAGTGACATTTAACATGCATGCAAGTTCGAATTTTAATTCAGGATAAAGATCAAGTGTGTAATGCTATGTACTCCTATGAAATCTTGTTGCCATTAGTACAACGAATGCGCATTTGATAATTTCACAACGTCAAAGGACTCGATTTATGACAATATATGAACAAATAATGGTTCATTCAAAGTATTTGGCTATGATAAAGCTAAACTAAAAAAAAGTCACATTTGGTATAAAGTGACATTCTTCAAAATGCATGGGAGCAAGGAGCAAGATTTCAAAAGGAGAAAAATTTGAAATTGTAACAACATAGCGTGTAACGAGGTTCTCTCTTTTCGTATTCAGCAGGGCGAAAAAAATAGGCCAAAGAGCTGGCAGACGCTCGCTAATGAGGGGAAGCCTCACAGCCTTGAGCGACCCTGGCCACGATCCACGGCCGACTCTTGGAAAGTAGAGCACCATTGATGGAGAGATAGTGCTTTCTCCTCCCTCAAACGAGAGGGAAAACGGATGTACCAAAATACAAACATCGTAACGAAGCTTGTCATTTGTTTCAGCTCAACAAATACATCATGAATTTATTCTTCAAGTTTGGTTGCTGAAATTGCGTTTTGTCAGGTCGATGCATGCTTAAAACATAGCCTACATTAGGAAACAAAATTCATACCCAGAATAGTTGCTCGATTAATGAGGCAATTAATTACACATTACATAATCCATGTTCTGGTTCTTGCGGGGGACTTTTTCCTCAGAACGGGGTTGTTTTTCCTAGCCGCATAACATTTTCGATCCAGGGCCAGTTGGTGAATGCAGAGCTCTTACCATTATTATGTAGAGTGGTTCTCTGTTAATAAAGTAATCTGGGTTTGGAAGCTAAAACCGGGAACAATTAAAAAGGTACCGTGATTTTAGTTTGGGCAGGGGCTATGTAAGGATTTTAACTAGGCCTAATTGGTCTTTATTACAGAAACAATACATCTAATTTATTATATATTAAAGTACACATATATCATATAATTATTAATAGATGAACTCAATATTATTCCGTAGAGATTAAATAGGCTCAGTTGATCAGATAAGATAGGAGCTTCACCTTTTCTATACGACCGAGAAGTTGCGTTCCGAGTAAACAAACCACCATAATTACTTATTGTAAGAGATAAGGATTGGCATTGCTTTACACTAGCTTATCAGCGTAGCTGTTAATTGATTCGAAGAACTCCTAATCGCTTTCACGAAGAAGATCAGCGCTAATGATCGTTCAGTTCCAACAATAACAATCAATCATTGTTAAACGGATACCCGCATGACAGGTTAATTAAGATAGGCCACTTAATGGAGTTATACTAAGAAATCACTAATGTACTTCCAGAACGAGACAATACCTTGATTGACAGGCACAGCGGTCCCATAATTAAGAGAAGGGCCCGGACTGTCAAGTCTTTAAAATTCTCCGTAAATCCAATCAATCAGCTTAGACAGTGATTGATGTGGCCACGATAACAATCGCGTATAAAATGCGACCCAGGAATGCAAGATTCATTCGGGCTTCTTTAGCGCTTCAGTATTGTTAAAATTGTGCATGCCAGTCAACAGTCCTGAGAGCTGATCCAGAGTACGAACACGGGAGTTAGAGCCGTCCGAGCGACGGAACGCCGACTGCAGCGTTAGGCTAAAACACCGCTTGTTAGCCACAGTCAAGTTCTTATAGACTAAGTATTCCTAGCATAGCTTCGGCTATTATTATTATTCATGCAGTGATTATTGCTATGATTATAGTTATTACCAGCGCAGTATAGTTAATCCAAGGTCATTCAATATAACTTAATAATTAGGATAATTATTCCAACAATAAGTAGTTATCGTAATGCCAATCGCTACGCCTCACGTCGATTAATTGTAATCGCGTTGATCGTGTATTAATCTCGCATGTTGATTTAATAGACCAGTGTGGTCAATATTATGTAAGGAGAGTGTGTCGATTAAAGGCCCAGTATAACGATATATTGGTTATCATTTACACCTACCTTTTTCAGTGTCATATATACATGTTTAGAGTACTGATTAAATACAACTAGCTATCCTGATAATAATGTTCTCTCTGGTCAAGTGGTCACCGGAAAAGAACTTTACACTTTGTAGGTGGCTTTGGAGCAGATTGTGCAAACGTTTTTTCTCAACTGCAATATTGACCAAGCTCGTGAGTAGCTAAATCAAGAAGCTGAAGACAGAGGTAGAGGTGGAGTTGTTGACTTGACCCAAGATTAACGAGGATTATTAGTAACTTATCATTTATGCGTTTTGTGAATTTTTTTATACTCCCATCACACAGAACTTCAATCCAATGGCATAGAACAGGAGCACTGCAATGCAAAGATGTTAGGCAGAGAAGCCATTCAAACTTAAGCAGCTCAGATTGTGGCCAACGAATATTTTACAAGTGTAATGGTTTTCCGATTTCAGTCGGGAGGGTCGCCATTGTAGGTAGTCCCAGTTCCCAAAATTTGGTGTGCGGGTCTGCATAGGAGGGGAAGGAGATCCACCCTCCCTCGGACCTCCCTCCCCCAAGGAACATTAAGCTAATGCCGTCCAGGGCCGTAGCTACAATCAGCAGGACCTCGGGACAGCACCTTGAAGCGGGGTCCAACTGTAGATGGGTTGGCCCCCACCGAGTGTAACTACGGCCCTGAGTCAAAGGGAGTTCGAATCTTTTTTTTTTATTATTATTTCGTAGATGCAGGGTTAACTTAATTTACAGATTTATGCAAATAAAATACAATGGAGCAAGGAAGAGCCAATTATGGACCACTGACACCTAGTCCACAAGTTAATACAGGAAAATGAAAACAGTTATCAAACAAGGATGCACTAACACTGCATTAGTAATTCGATGTGTGGTAGAATAAAAAAAATCTACAAGTGACGTATGAAGTTGGAACTGCAGACATACCAACAGGACACTACTAAAACAAGCGGCTACAGTGACTGCCTAGTCGCACTGGTCTTCTGTACAGTTCTCCACTTCCAATGTTGAGGCACACATGTTATAGACCTCTATCATGACTACAACAGCTATCTATTATACTAATCTAAAAGCAGTAGCCATCACAATCGTCGGTTAAAAATGTGCTAGCTTTTAGGCCTATTTTACTTTTTAAGCGTAATTGTCAGCTTTTAGTCCTAATTTTAACCAGCAGTTTTAATTTCGTAAGTAGTAGCTAACGGAGATATTATGGATTGTACAGTAAGCCTATTCATTTTTGCAACACGGTGCGCCTACAGGCACACAGTTAGTGTTACAACGTAACGCGCAATGTAGCCTATATAGATCAGTGGTAGCAGGGAAGTGACGAGAGAGACACTTTTGATGAATCCAACAGCGACTCGTAACAACTTGTCGTTGCCATGGTAACATGATTTTAGGCCTAATTTTAAAAATGCAGTTTTAATTTCGTAAGTAGCAGATACAGACCTAATAGAGAATTTGGTTCGACGATAAGCCTATTCATTCTTGCAACAATGCGACGAAACTATTTTAAACGAAGCTAAAATCCATTTGTTTTTATTGAGTGTTGCCTTAGGATTTTAATTCGACGATCAAATGTTATTATTTAATTTAGTTACGTCGAAGAATTCTATTAGCTATAAGAAAGTAACGATGTTTTAATTTGCCATGTTAATTAACTAACTTCTCACACTGAATCTAAAGTTGTAAACAATGGTCGTCAATATCTGGTACCGTTGCGAAGTTGCAATACTCTTCTCACCGGTACGGCTGTGTACAGAAGACTAAAATCTGAATGCGTGGGTGTACTGAACAATATCTACTATATTACACAGTACATTAAAAAAAATTGTCTCGTGACTTTTCCTACTACGATACGGCAAATGAGCCAGAATCTTGTGTGCGACGATGCAAGCACTGACCCCATAAGTTTTCATCGGATCTGATATTGGGTTTGTTACAACAAAAAAAAACTGAAAACTTCGTTGTTTTACAGTTTCCCGTCCCCTTTTGTTCTTGTTCATCAGGCTTTTACATTTTAAATTCTTCGAAAACCATATTTTCAGTAAATTCAGCAGTTAATTTGGAGGTGGGGGGGGGGGGGGAGTAGGAGAAATCGTATTGCGCTGAGGGTGCATGAGGTTGACTGCTTTAAATTTAAAGTATTTACACTTTTTAGGTGTATTAAAAGTTAAAATAATCACAGAAACTCATAGAATATAACACTGCAATTTCATGTGGCTTTACTGCTAAATTGTTTTGGTCATTTTGCTTAATTTTGCGGTCCAATGATTTATAACAATCATTGGAATGTTTGTTACTATATACTAGAAATGTGCGTATGTAGTCGGTGGAAGAGATCCAAATTAACCTGCCTTCACTTACCATACGGCAGCGTAGTGGAAGAATCTGGACTGCTGCTCATACAAACTTAATTATTTCGTCATTGTTTTGATATTACGACTATAAACGAAAAACTAATGATGAAAACTAATTATAGAATAACTAAATTCATTCAGCCTTATTTCAAGGAATACATACACCAAATTTTATTCGAATTGGTTCATGCTTTTGGCCGTAACTGAGGTATTCATCAACAGACAGACATGGAGATAAGAGTAGGACTGACGTGATCAAAGGTCACGAGGGAAACTTTACCCAAGGGTCCAGAGCCCTATGTTGTGAAATATGTCAATTAGATCCGGGGGGGGGGGGCATAGGGTAAAAAATCCCGTGTATCGTCTCCCTAAAATCCCCAACTTCAAAAATCGAAAGTTGCCACCCACCACCCTTTTGTTTTTTTTTCCTGTACCCCATTAATTAACCTCAGGACCACCCCAAATACAGGGTTTTTTTCTCCCATAGTTCCAAAGATCCATTATCAGACCATCCTAAAGCAGGGTTTTTTTCTCCTTAGTCGTCGTTAATTCTGCTTAGTTCCAAACAGGTTCCAAAAATACAGAATCAGACCAGCCCAAACACGACCCAAATACATGCTTTTTTTTCCCAATCTAGGAGCATTCGTTACAATCATAACATCAAACTTTTACGACTGTTATTACCAACGAACGTTGCTGACCACTTCGTATGCTTTATCACAAAGGACTTCCAAGTTTTTCTGCAAACGACTGTTTGCTCAAAAGTCTGATATTACACAACTGCTTCTCATTACCTGACGTCAAGATGAACGGCATTAGCATTAAACATCGTCTCAGATTTGATCCAAAACACAATTGCGTGATTGGCCTGTGCGCAGTACATGCAGAATGTCGTTTTGACCTCATGACTACAAAACGCTGAAATACTTCGCACTTGACTAGAGCAGGGTCAATTACATCTAGTGAAGGAATGCCTCGTCTTTTTCATTTGCAGCGTGAATGTTAACGGCAAAATGGAAGGTATTCACTACCTTGCACTACCATCGTGTGGGAAGGAAGCATCAATTTTCAGAAAATGTTCTTTTGACACAAGTATGAAGCTAATAAAAAGGAATTATACGGGGCAGAAACGGATATTTCAGTAATTTTGGAACAGATGGTGAAGGACCCAGATGCCGGGTTTTACAAACGATGATTAGAACAGCAAGCAAATCATTTGTGTGAGGGACCATTAGAGAAGACTGTTGGGCCAGTTGATGCACTCTCAACTTCGACTTTAAACATGAGTTAAAAATAAGTTGTATTCTGTTGCTGGTATGATGGTTAGTAACCAGATTTAATAAGGAATTGTTACAAAGAATCTTTGAAAAGGTGCTTCCATTTGAAGAATGCAATGTCGTTGCTAAGTTGTTTGATGTATGTATGATGTATGTACGTGATAAGCAGAATGTGCCAGTTGCCACAAAGCTACTGAATACAATCAGTGATGCTTCAAAGAAACCGAAGACATTGTTAAAAAATGTCCATCTAAAGGATGGTTGTGAAGACTTTCAAGTCCTTGGTCGGATATCTGAAGCTATTTTTAAGTTCTTATGGAGAACCCTCTTGATCTGGATTGTAGTTCATGCATGCCAACTTGCATATTTACTGCATGCTTGCTACAGCACGAAAGGGACCAAGATTATATCACCTCAACTCTACTAAGATTTACCAGTACTATTCAGGATACCTTCATAACACTAGTAAAGTAACAGAAGCATGCACCTGGGGTATCTCGATTCATATTTCAGCTTGGCTCAGACTTTGTTGAGAGTGCATTTCATGCTGTCAGAACTATAATACATGACCAAAAT
Organism: Lithobius niger; assembly: GCA_023313725.1. Taxonomy (NCBI): domain Eukaryota; kingdom Metazoa; phylum Arthropoda; class Chilopoda; order Lithobiomorpha; family Lithobiidae; genus Lithobius; species Lithobius niger. The sequence goes on from JAHWFP010261600.1 coordinate 91,897, forward strand.
TGTAATGCGACTCAACTTGAAGATAGGTTCGTGCATGTGACTACCATTCAGCACGTTCTAACGAATCATCTAGAGTGGCAGAAGCATGAAAGGTCATGCCTAAATGTGAAGGATGGGCTTGACGACATTATTCTTTCGGACTGGGTAGGTAACTACTCAACAGCATCTTTCACATCTTAAAATTGTGGAAAATCTGACTGATCAGTTCACAGTAAAATTTGATCAAATGTTCTTGGTATGCATCACCAGAAACCCTACTGGAAACTCTTAGTCATGCCAAATTTATTTTTCCTGATAACAAAGGTAACATTGTAGATGTTTAAATGACTCGTTCATCCCCATTGTATCTACAGGAAAAAGATGATGAAGATAATGAATTTTCTGACTAAGCTTGGAACTAACACAGACGACTCAACGTTTCATGATGCGAGATTGGACAATGCAACAGTGACAACATCCAGCAGCTCTCATGATGTAGTTCAAGAAGCGAACGACGACGACTAAGAACTAGATCCCTTTCCTTTCATTACTATCAATGAAAAACTGCAGATAAAGCCACTGTTCTGAAGGAAATAACAAAGGATATGTCCTTTATCATTAAGAAGACTGGCTCAGCATGTTATCCTGCAACGAAGACATCTGTTTTAAACAATGCTGGATTTTGATATCTGATCCTGTAGTTTTTCTTGAGCGGCCTATTCCTCAAACTGATGTGCAGTACTGTTTAGCCATTGGCATTGCAACCTCAGTAAGTGTTGATTCATTACGAAGAAATGTTGGCACTTTAAAATTCTACACAGTCAACATGAACAGGGAAACCATGAAGAATGTGGTGAACTTAATCATTTTTTAGTACAGCAAAGTACACATTATTACAAGGAAATTTATGTGAAAGTTACCGAGTTCCATCCTGTGTCGCCACACCTTGCATTCTATAAAGAAGTTTGTCTACTTGTACAACATTAACGATATATGAAAGCTGCTTTCAACCTACTGATACAAGATCGAAGACAAGATAGTACCAAACCTCCAAGCCTTACTTGTAAATGCTACCCACAAAGTATTGTGAAGGCTCAATCTTAAAAGAACTTTTTTAAATTCGACTTCCTGAAAAAAATACAACCACCCCATTTGAGCACATTTAGTAGTGATGATGATCATCAGTTGCTGCAACCAGTGCCAGAAATGCCTTGACTTGCAAAGTTGAACAGTGTAGGCGAATCATTAATGACATGAGAAGACATATTGGTTATCTTGTCCTAAAACATGACGTGCTCCTATAATGCTGTAGATTTTGTGGATGCATTCCAAGTAAATATACACTTAAAACATGTTTTTTAATATTACACGGTAATCTCAGTTGGCCGACATCTACTTCGTGTTTATTTATTTTTCTTGCTTTTGCTGCAACATTATGGCTTGTTCATTTTGGGGCAACTTCTGGAAAGGGCAAGAATAAAATCATGGAGTTATTCATGGTGAGTGTCCCTCGTTTCGGAAATTCAGCTTTAAGTCAGCAGAGATTTCAATGCACCCTGCACCAATCGGCCAAGCTACTGTAATAACTGATGTGTGTCGGGTAGGTTCGTCGGTGGCTCCCCCACCAACAGTGTATTGGAAATACGGTCTTGAAGAACATTATACGGTTGCTCACCCTGGCTGCGAAGTTCACGAGAAACAATCTGCAGAAATAGATATGTTAAAAAGCAAAAATAACCTGCTTTTAACCCTGCAGCTCTTGTAACCAAAATAAAGGAACGAAAAACGAAAGGTATAACGAAAATAACTTGTTGTAACCCTGCTGCTGTTAAGCCTGGGGACCCTGGAGAGAGCACTGGAATACTTTCCCCAAAAAATATTTTTTTGCTGAGACCCACCCTTCACAGAGGGATTTTTTTCCAAGCAAAGTTCGTTTAGAAGGCCCACCCACGGGAGTGACGATATACAGGATGTTTGGCCCTATGCCCCTGAACAAAAAAAACTGGGTCGTGATGCGTCGAACCATTGATGGGCCTCACAAATTTGTATCACCGCCCACGTAAGGAGGGGAGCGGAATGTTTTCTTCTGACTCTAACTCTATTTTCGAGAAAGATTTGCATGGAGATCGAGAAACAGTATCAAAGTGCTCAATACAAAGTGCTTATTTTACTAGCGTTTTATAATGATCTTTTTTTTTATTATTATTATTTTTTGTAATTTTAAATCTGTGGGTAAAACTAATATCAGCCAAGCTACTGTAGTAACTGAGAAGACTGTGTGTGTCGGGTAGGTTCGTCGGTGGCTCCACCAAAGACAGTGTATTGGAAATACGGTCTTGAAGAACATTATACGGTTGCCCACCCTGGCTACGAAGTTCACGAGAAACAATCTGCAGAAATAGATATGTTAAAAAGCGAAAATAACCTGCTTGTAACCCTGCAGCTCTTGTAACCAAAATAAAGGAACGAATTTCTCATTACTGGTTCAATAAGACACAGGTTATCTTTTATTCCACAGGAATTGATTAGGTCCTTGCAATTATCATACTGTTACGCTTGTTATTAATTTATTTGGAATGACAATAGCAACTGTGAAAATTATGAATGAGAACATTCATGCAATAAAATACCTCCAGACAAAAAAGGTTGGGTTGACAATTACATCGTGGGATTTTTTGTACATTCACAGGCCTATGAAAGTCGTGATATCCAGCCAAAACCAAAACTGGTAAGAGAAGCCGCCAAGTTTACAAAAAGGGTCGGCCTTTTAAAGTAGTGATATCATTCAACCAGGGAAAGGCCGCCAAGGTTAATTCTATTAGCCAAGTTAATCACACCGAATAATACTTTAAACGTTAAATGAAAACTTGAAGATTGCTACCGTTAGTAGCAATCTAATAGTTTTCATTTAACCTTCGAACTATTAGTAGGTGGCTAATAGGATTAACCTTGGCGGCCTTTCCCTGGTTGGTTGAATTTTTTTTTAAAACCGCAATAACAGCAATATTGAAGAGCTGACTTGCCGAAATGCGCAGTTACACGCATTTGTCAGTGGCAATTTTTCGTTCGAGCGCACATCTTTACGTTGACGTCGGGCTGACGTTATCCATTGATCGTGTACTATTGGACGATGGTTTTTGCTGAGACACCTCGTTAAAGGTTAGCCATCCATTTTCTTATTATGTAGAGCATACTACCTTTTGCCCTTGCACACTGCAACTCTCCCACCGACATACTTGAAATTCGTCGGATCAGAATTGAACAAATGTGTCTGGTTTTTTAGGAGAAGTCGCTGAACTGAATTGCCTTCACCCGTTTTTTGGGCACAACCACATTAATTTGACGTGTGACACGTCGAATTAAAAGCAGTAAAAACCGAGTATTACAGTCTATAGTCAACGGTATGAAAGGATTTAAATGACAGTTAAAATATATTGCAAACAAAACCTGCAAGTGTGCCGTAAAAATAGATTATATGATTGAAGTCTCACTTTACTGGTTAAAATGTATATGGGTAAAAATTGATGATTTTTAATTTAAATTATCAAATGTACAATTGAGAAAACTGCCATCTGTTTAAGTGTTGTGCGTTACAAATGACAAATATTCTTAACATAACGGATGCAAAGCACAACAGCACTTAAACAGATGCAATTTTCTGAATTATACATTTGATTATTTGAATTAAATTCATCAATTTTTATCCGTATACATTTTAACTTCAATCATATAACCCTTTTTTACGGCACACTTGACGTTTTTGTTTGTTTTGACCTTTTTTATGGCTATGGCGTCGCACTACAATGGTGTATGTTGTCGTGATTCTTCGTGGTTTATCACCATCGATTCACTCTTTGCCTGGTGCCTACGGTAAGTGGGGTCGTGGGTACGAAACATATCGGCATCCATGAAGCAATAGCTGCATGTATATTCTAGTATTGGTCTGACGTAATATTTGATATTACGATGTAACTTATTATTTAATTGTCTTGTTATTATTTGTTGTGGAAATGTTTTATTGGGTTTAATGCCTTAATATTTTTAATAATTCTCTTTAATCAGATCTACTATTTACCCCAAGTTTTACTAAATCCAGTAGTTATCCTTTATGCAAATTTCGTTTCTGGGTTATAAACGACTTGCTCCAAATTCCGGGAGCCATTCCCGAGACCGACTTTCTCCAGCCCAGTTCCGTTTCGCCACATCAGGGAAGCCTAAGATCAGATGGGGCCGGGCGAGGCTGCTCTGCAACAATCGGCGTAATTAGACGGACTTCTCCAGGAATGACGTTTCACGTCCTACGTCACGTCGATTCGAGGGGCAACGAAGACAAGATGGCGAGCGAAATCAGTGCGTCTCGTATGCTGCGCTAAAAGCCTAATCCTGTGCAATCCTCCTTCTCCGTCAACACCAACTAAAGATGTTTCCTCCGGCCTTAACTGAAATTGGTCAACCTGAAGATGCGGCTACATTTCAAGGTAATGACGAATAGCTACTACTAGAATTTATCGTTGTTAGTGCGTCGTAATGAAGACGCGTGTGTAGTGGTGCATCTATTCGCATTTATCACCGTACTTTTCCCAATGTTATCGAGGAAGCC
>JAHWFP010261603.1:7860-18335 GCA_023313725.1 Lithobius niger
GGGGGGGGCGCAGGGGTGCCGCAGGCTGGAGTTTTGTGCCCGGCGCCGCCGCATCTATAGCAGGATACTGCGCCTTGTACTTGTGGCGTCTTTGGTGTCGTGAAGTACGTCGACTCTGAAACAGGTTTAGCATGGGTATACGCAATTTCTTTCGACTCATGCATGATCAATAAATGTTCAATATCCTCAAGACTTTAGGCTATCAGTCTTCTTAAGGGGTGCCAAGTAACTCGTGACTAAATTATCATAACTTGCAGGCAAGCCTAGAATTATATAGCATGCTTTTTCTTCGTCATCGATTATTTTTTCAGTATCGGCTATACTTTGAAATAATGCACCAATTTGTCCTAGAAATTCAGCTACGGACATGTCGTCAGTTTTACGAAAATCGTGCAGCTTTCTTCTTAACGCTAGATAACGTAACACATTTGAGGGTTCGTACCTATTCTTCAAGTGTTGCCAAATCGTATAAGCTTCTGTCAAGTTTCTAGGAATTTGAATTTTTAGCAGATCGACACTTAAAGTTATCAACCCGGTTGCTTTTTCATTTGCTAATTCCCATTTGGCTAACTCTTTATCATCGGTTGGTTTTGCTTTTCCTGTCATGACTAAACCCCAAATGCCTTGTTGCTTTAGGTGCGCTTCTACACGACATGACCAGGATGCGAAATTTTTGCCGTCTAATAACTGGATATTTTGACTTAAATCTGCCATTTTTAAATAATATCACTGTACACTTCTTAGGCTTTACGAGTTTTCTTTCTTTCTAGGTACACTGTCCTATGTCAATTATTTCTACTGCAATCCCTTTAAATTATTTCTGGCGGAATTACTACGATTTTTCAATGTATAAACATTGACATTTAAATACCATTAACTGTTTGGTCTGACTCCGACTGCACTTAACGTATACTTGCCATTATTTTGAAGAAACCAGGAAACATCTTGAAATTGCCGTCTTGTATCCTCGTTGCTTTACCTTGACGTTCTTGCATGGCTTCATCCTCCGTCAGTAGTTGTGAAGTAAGTCGCTGCTGTCTTGAAACTGCATACGAGCATGACTGCATACGAGAGGGTTAAAATTTCGAAGGAACGTTAGGTTTAAGTTTGCCATATTTGCGTTATCACGAAAAAAAACCGCTCTGAATACCACTTGTTGAGGCTAATTTAAGTGAACCGATCTACTACCATTTTAACGTATAAACGCAAACACGTTTCTAAACACAACTCACATTTAATGCAAGGCAAACGGCTTACAAAATTCATAAAAACATTTCAAAATAAACGGACCAAAATGGTGATGTTGTTCCTGGCCTAGCGCCAGTCGAAGTGAGGATTTTGGCAGCCCTCACGGCTGTTACAAATCTCGGTAACCAAGGGAACTACTCTTCAGCATCTTCCGTTACCGAGTTGCACAACATCCACCATATCCGGGCTAACAGGTTGTCACCAGTCCCAAGTTTGCACACAACAAAAACACCAGGAACTGGGAATTCTAACACATGGTCATTAGCCCTGTTGTCACACAAACTGTCACACAAATACCTTAATGGCGACGGCCAATTTGGTACGTTTTAACAATTATTATATAAAAGAAAGAAAGCTTTAACTATTCTTTTAAGGTTGTGCTGATACAGACACTGGCACCAGCAGTATCGGCAAAACTGATCCGAAACTGATACTTAATAGACAACAAATTGAATCAATGTAAACAATTGCTTTGTCAGACAAAAATGAGTTTGCAAACAAGAAATACTTGTTTACACCATTTTACAAATAGAAAAAAAAAACATTTGTGGGTGAAAAGAAATCTTAGCTTTCCTGCATGTTAGTTAAAAAAAAGTCAAGATCTGTTTTACAAAGCCAAAAAAAGGTTATTAATTTAGTATCGATTGCTTTTGGCTTAAAATTTGTGGCAAGTATTATTTTTTTACAATCATAATTATAGTGTAGGCTACATTGACATTTAATAAGAAAAAAGTTTTTCTTTTGTTAATATCATAAGCGAATGAATGATGAGTGGTATGTTTATTATTATTATAAGTAGTAGTTTTTAGCCAGGGAAGGGAGGGGGGTGGAGCAGGGTAGGAATTATCAAAATGTACCTGAAACTGGCATTGATATGACCGAAATTGGCATCTGGCATTGGCAACAAACATGTGCTGAATAGCTCAATTTACAATTCGGTTAGAAATCAACAAAAGTTCTGCAAGTTTTAAGTGTTTTTTTAAAAACACCGTTGTTTTAAATGGTTCTTATATCTGCATTTTCTTCATCATTATCATAGGCCTAGGTTCTTAGGCAGAGTGAGAACATTTTTGTTTTGTTTTGTTTTGCTTTAAGGAAGCACGAACCCAAACTGGGGCACCTGCCCCATGACGATGAGAGGGACAATTTAGCTGGAGAAATACAAGTAGAAAACCCAGAATCTGTGACATGCCACAAACGATGCGCACGATGCACCACAGGGCCTGTCTCTAATCATTTTGTTGTTGTTTGTTTTTTTAGGGAGCACGAACCCAAACTGGTAAACTGGCACGAGTACTCCCTAAATAATAATAAAAAAAAAAACAGCAACAACTCAGTATAACAACAAAATGGTCCCATCTCATCTGCCCCACGATGATGCGATGGGACCATTTTGTTGTTATACTTAGTTGTTGTTTTTTGTTTGTTTTTTTAGGGAGCACAAGTCCAAACCAGGTTGTCTGCCCCACGACGATGAGAGGGATCTGCTTCAATAATATAACAATGAACATATTTTGATTTCAACAATGAACACGAAGACAGTGTTAGTACCCGCAGCATGAATGAAGAATTAATGTTTTTCTCATTACTAAATAACGCGAGTTTGGTGCATTACCAGAAATTGTTTTCCTTTTTTTCTAAAGAATTTCTGATTTTTTATTTTTAAGGTTGTGATTGTCCCAGCCACATGAAAAAAAAACCTTCAGCACAGTACCATTTAATACTCAAATGCAAAATTTCAGCAAGCTAGGTTGAATAGTCTGTCTGTAATCTTATTACAAGCAATTCTAACACATTCATATAGTAATAGCATGTGAGTGTGTTAGAATTCTTTGGAATAAGATTACAAAGAGACTATTCAATCTAGCTTGTTGAAATTTTGCATCTGGGCAGTAAATGGTATTGTACCGAAGGTTTTTGTTTATTTTTTGACTAGTACAATCACAACCTGAAAAATAAAAAAAATTTCAAATTCTTTAGAAAAAGAGGAAAAGAATTTCTGATAACAGTACAACTTTTTCAAATTTTAGCAGTTTTTGACAATCAAGTACATCATTCGAAGCGTCTTTTTAAGAGCTTTACAACGCTCTTTACCGCATGTCGATAGCACAATCCGTTCTTGAGAAATCTTCAAAAAAGTCTACAAGATCCGTTACCAGAAATTCTTTTCCTAGTTTTCTGATTTTTCTATAATAATAATAATAATAAACAATAATAAACAGATTTATTCGCACATCAGGCAAAAAGGAAATGGGAGGGGCAAGCCACTGACACCCGTCCTGAGTTACAATATTCCTAAAATGCTAAAAGTTACTAAAATACTAAAAGTTACTAATATACTAAAAGTTACTAAAATTTACTGAAATATTAAAAGTTACTAAAAATTACTAAAAGGTACTAAAAATTACTAAAATATTAAACGTTACTAAAAATTACTAAAATACTAAATATTAATACTAGAAATTACTAAAATACTAAAATATAAGCAAAAAGAATACCAGAATAATGATGAATTCTGATGAATTTGACTTTATTTTTTCCCTAAGGCTCTGTTTGCCTTATAGTTTTATAAAAAAAAAAACCCTCCTTCACAAAGCCATTTAATATCCTTTTGAATTTTTTTTGACTAAGCTGGGTGGATTAGTTTTTTTTTTATGAGCTGCCAAAGAACTACTAACAGATTTGTGTGCTAATTAGTACACGAATCTGTTAGTAGTTCTTTGGCAGTTTATAACACAAAAACTAATCCACCCAGCTTTGTAAAAAAATACAGGAGGATGTTAAATGGCTTTTTGAAGGAGGGTTTTATTTTTTATGTGCCTAGGGCAAACAGAGCCTTAGCAAAAAAAAAGTCAAATTCTCAGAAATATCCAAAAAGGGGAAAAGAATTTCTGGTAACGGATATGTATAGACTTTTTCGAAGATTTATCAAGACAGGTTTGTGCTCCAACCAAATTTCCTTTTCCATGCCATTAAGAATAACAGTACTTGAGGTACCATTCATGGTAATACTGATACGTATGCCTGCGATGGCTCAGAGGTAGGTTTCTGTTCTACAAAGCAAGAGATTGTAGGTTCAAGTCTGCCTACAAGCAATTTTTTTCAAGCATCAAGGAATGACAGTGGTACCACCAAATTTGAGGTGGGTACATTCCTAATTTCAAGAGGCCCTGAGAAGGTCCTGTAAAGGGTTTGATAGGAGGCAGTTAGGGGGTAGACGATTTAGGGAATAACTGGGGAAAATTGGCATCCCAGACAATGTTTTTGGCTTATTTTTTATTGAATTTCAGGCACATGTAGGAAGGTAGAGCAGCCAAGTGGGTCAGGCAATGTTGGGTACACTTTTGAATGTTTTTTTTTTACTTAGACAGGAGTTAAGTGGACCCACCAGACGATGTTGGTGTAAGTTTGACGGGATTTGGGACTGTTTTATTTGGGTTTCCCCTCCAGTAATAACCCAAAATATTACCCTTTTTGCAATGTTAGACCCATGATACCTTGCTGCTACTCTTGCCCTAGACACCTAGTCAGCCTGAAAGCCAAACACACACTGACTGGTCACGTGATCTTGCTGAAAAAAACCCCTGGCATATTAATTCCCTTTTAAAACTTAACTACCCACCACCCCTTGGAATTACAGCCCAATTTCAAAAACTAAATCATTGCCAAAAGTTGCAACAAAATGGCACCTAATTTATGCACAATCGAAACTGACCAATGGCAGGACAGGAGACATATTTTTGACCAATGAAAACTCTTGATTCAATTTGGAAGAGTCCATTCTTGGCGGCCATTTTCCTGACTGAAACAGAACAAAATGGCCGCCCATTCTGGGTACCTTAGGTTAAGGCAGGTTACTTTCAATCATTTCATACAGATTCCAGTTAGGTTCTGCAATAACATGCCTGCTTTCAGTAACAATGGTGGTGGGTTCGGACCCCAGAGTGGCTGTATTTTTTTCTTTCAACGCAAAGTCTACAGATGTTCAAATATCACCTTTATTTTCTGGTGTCTACGATCTATTACCGTTGGGTTTTGGCGTAAATCTCTGGTCATCGCTCCCAGCAGTCCGGGGTCTAGCCCCAGAATCCCTATTTTTTCCCCTGTCAATTCTAAGTCTTCAAAGAACAAATACACCCTTATTTTCAAGTATCTTCGTTCTATTCCTATTGGTTGTGTGGCTATGGCTCTGCTCTTCACTCCTACAGGTCATTGGTTCGATCCCCAGAGTGGCCATATTTTTTCCTGTCAATTTTAAGTCTCCAAATACCCAATAACACCCTTATTTTCACGTCTTTACTGTCTGTCCAAGTTGGGTGTATGGTTAAGGCTGTAGTCTTCACACCCAGAGGTCCTGTGTTCCATTCCCAGAGTAGCCATATTTTTTCGCCCAAAATAACACCCTTATTTTCAAGTATATTTTTTATTTTTGAAGATATTTCCGGAACGGTTTGCGCTATCGACACATGGTAAGCAGCATTGCATAGCCCTCAAAGAGACGCTTCGAGTGGTGTACTTGATTTTAAAAATTCATTAAAATTTGAAAAAGCTATACTTGTTACCAGAAATTTTTTTTCTCTTTTTCTAAAGAATATCTGATTTTTTTTTAAGTTTTTGATTGTCCCAGCCACATGAAAAAAAAACCTTCAGCACAGTACCATTTAATACTCAAATGCAAAATTTCAGCAAGGTAGGTTGAATAGTCTGTCTGTAATCTTATTCCAAGCAATTCTAACACATTCACATACTAATAGTATGTGAGCGTGTTAGAATTCTTTGGACTAGGATTACAAAGAGACTATTCAACCTAGCTTGTTGAAATTTTGCATCTAGGCAGTAAATGGTACTGTACCAAAGGTTTTTGTTTATTTTTTGACTAGTACAATCACAACCCGAAAAATAAAAAAATCTCAAATTCTTTAGAAAAAGAGGAAAAGAATTTCTGGTAACGGAACTCCTCGACACACGTAATCAGACTAATGGAAACCTACCCCCCACTCCCTCAGACTATAGGGTTCTTAAACTGGATTCGGCTTTTTATCTCATAGCTTCAACGGAAAAAAAGGATCTTATTAGTTTGGACGAAAAGATGTGATATCTCGCCAAAATAAAACTTGTTAAGGATTCCTGCCAAGCTCTTCAGCCATTTCAAGTCGTGATATCAAACGCCAAGCTCTTTCGTCAATTTAATCCCGCCGACTACGAACAAAAAAAACATTCGTCAATGTTTGTGTGCCTCATTGCTTTTTGGAAACATACCAACCCAAGCCATTTCAATCTAATAATAATAATATTAATTTTAAAAACCTAGCCGATTTGAGCAGATAGCCTATAAAAAACGTCCGATGAGGAAAAAAGTTTGTCGAAAAATGTTTACTGTAAAAACGTATGGGAAAGTACTGGAAAAAGTGTCCGGGGATGAAAAAAATTATTTTCGTTATTCTTGTTTTGTTTTGTTTTGTTTTGTTATGTTATGTTATGTTATTATTATTAAATTCTTTTTCTGGTTAGATGCCTAGTATAACCGGGGTAGTCAAACAGCACTCGAAAACAAACCTACGATTAACTTTAGCCCTAACATTGAAAATGTTTGTTTCACTGAAAAGATTTTCGAGAAAATTTTTCCTCGTGATCCACTTAATGAGTCGATTGTTGGCCAGACAATGAGTCAAAAAAATGAATCCAGATAGTGATTGAAACACCTCAACAATAATACTAATAAGGCCTAACTTATCAAAATCGTTTGTCTCACTGAAAAAATCTTATTATGATTTTTCCTATGTTAATACGCTTCCCATTTATTAGGGTAACCCAAACGGTGATTGAAACAAAATCAATAACAGCTAAGTGTGATATATCCTGGGTAATAAAAAATAATGGTGTTTTGCAATGGGTACTGAGTACCAAAATGTTTTTGGGATCCCTGGCGAGAGGTATGTAACAACTCCCCGTCACCATAAAAACTATGAAGTAACATGTGTCACTTAATGAGTGACCTACCATAGGTAAGTCTAAAATTAGTGGAATTAGCAATAGGTACCGAAGTACAGAAATAATCTTTGGGTTCCCTGCCGAGAGATGTATAACAACTCCCCATCACCACAAAAGGCAACGTGTGCCATGAACACCTTAAATTACACCTGAAGCTCTAGGTAAGCATTACATCGCCGTCACCCTACACTTTCAAAATAGTGCTAGGTAGGCATTAAAGTGCCGTCGCCTACTTTAAAAAAAATAATATATAGTGCTAGGTAGGCATTAAGGCGCCATCGTCCTACACTTTAAAATGAGTGCTAGGTAAGCATTAAAGTGCCGTCGCCCTACACACTTTAAGAAAATATACACAACTCAGAAGGTATTCCTTCTGATTGCTTTTTCTCTGAATTAAGAAAGATTTTTGGGAGAGCCATCTTTCATGCTCCCCCTGTAATAGAATTTTATTTTGTGTGGGTTATTTATGTTAGATCATGCTTTGGTGACTCATAACGTCTCTTATTAGTCTTTGAATGAATAAGTACGGGTGGGAAGGAATGGGGTGGGGCATGTTTCCAGAGTCATTGATATTATTAATGACTTATCTTTTATAACTGGAATCCCTCCCATCTCCTCGTCCCACCATATGACTTCCTCTGTCTTCTACTCCTTTCCACATCCAAAGCTCTTTTCCTTCATCCTTCCTGTGTCAATCTTTTAGTACAATCCTGGAAGATGTAAAACAAAAATGTTATTTTCTTATTTTAAAAATGCACCTTTATGTATATGTTTGACTAATAAAGTTTCCCTAAAATTTGAAGGAAAACAAAAAAAAAATTATACCGTTCATTTATTACCTTTTTAGCATATTTCTTGTTTTTAACTATGTACGAAAACCAACGTTAGTTTTTAGCCTTCATTATTTCCGTAAACAAGGTTCGGCCATCCTGACCTATTTTTTAACCCCTCTTATCGCTGATGTGCTATGCTTGAGTAAGCAAGCTATTTTTTTTCCTTTCGGAGGGGGGGGGGGGGGAAGAGATGAGCCGCTACGACCGGTAGGTCAAAGGTTGCCGAATGAACACCTGTTCAGCCCTCAGGCTGTCACCCACTCTTCTTCCGGAACCTATTCCCAAGTGGGTTTTTAACCGGTGGACTATTGGAACACATGAATGAGGAATGGGTGGGGGGTTCCTGATGACGGAACCGGCCCAGACAGAGTGGAGCCCCCAAGAAATATTTTTGACGTCATTTGAACTCTGCCCCGATTGGTCCCTTCATGCAGGTCACCAAGCTGATAAAATAGGGTTTTTGGCCCTTTTATTTTACTTCGACTCGAGGTTCCCAACCATCCGCCTGCCTTCTCATTTTTCACCCCTCGAAATTTTTTACTATGGGTCCTAAGAAAAATCCCGAGAAAAAGTCGCCCAACTCCCGCAGAAACGCCACTGATCGTGCTTCGCAAGACTTACGTGAGTTTGAAGCCCTTATATCCCGACATAGTGATCTATACTATTTAATCATGAACCATTACCAAATGTGCTTCCACAATTCTACCGGATATTTGTATACCCGCCAGGAACCCGGTCAACCCATACTAACAGGGACTTTTTGTGGGGAAACCATGATGGAGTATGTGTATCGGAATTTATTCCAGCAGCTTGTTTTAAGTTGTGGTTTATTGCGTTTTCTCCCGATTGACGATCTGCCGGCCGAATCCCTAGCTACTCGCACCATTCGATACCGCGGACACTGGTCCGGATGCTGTGTAATGGAATCAATTGTCACCTTTTGTGGTACCCCTGCTATCTACCCTTTCCCCGATTGGGTGAAAATTTTCGATCGTTCCAATTTCGAGCCTTTGAAGTGGAATGTTTGTTCAAAGAACCTAATGACTCCCTGGATCTCTCCCTTTTGGAGAACGAATTTTCCCCTGGACTTTTGGAATCCTCCCTTGCCTTTGTTGGGGTAGCTGCCACAATGCAAGAAACCCCTCAAGATTTGTCTCTTGTCAGGGCTGGACCATCGGGATTCAGGAAGCGGAGTCCGGGCCCAGACCCAGTTCGTGCCCGACGCTGGAGCATCCACTAGCGGATTCGCTCCTCCACCTGCGCTACCACAAGAGCAGTCTCCCCTTCACTACCTTCCTGGTTGCCGCTGCTACCACCACAATGGCCTATGATGGTAAGAATTTTCCTCAATCACTAGAACCTAATATGTAGTCAATAGCCTATTTGTCAATTCTCAGTACCCGTGTTATTTAAAAAAAATTTAAAAACTCTAAACAGGCTGATTATGCCTAATTAATTTATACTTTTACCCGATTTGTTAAAAGGGGAAGAAAATTAATCATAATAATAAAAAATATCACAACGAATAATTACAAGAAATGAGAAAATTCAACTCGTAGAACTAGCCTGGGTCTATGTAGGGAATGGACGGAAGAGGCATTCTGAGAGCTATACACTATTACGTTTTTGAAAAATTCCTATGATCATATAGCCTATGCACAATTCTGTAATGTATAACACATAAAATGGCACAATTTTAACTTGGTTGTAATCTTTCACACGTTAATACTTGTTTGTTTATCTACAACTGCAGTGAGCGCGGTAGCGCAAATGAGGTATGCAGTGAAATTAGTGATTCTAATTTTAGAACTTTCGTCCCCAATGTCCTTAAATTGATTTAAACTCTTCAAAATCTAATTTGACTATTGAAAAATGCGTTTCAAATGATAACGGAATACTAATGATAATAAAAAAAAAACAACTCATATGCAAGCATTCAACCATATTAAAATGTGCCCAAACTGCAACATATTTTTTTATGACCTTTGTGCAATCGCCATATTTTAATGCTGACAATACTATCACAATGCTATTTACATTTGCCGACACGGCAACAAATTTACTTTTGTAATACCTTTTTAATAATTAGGTTTCTGTTTATACTATTGTTACGGATGGACAAGTTTAAACGAATATTTTCTGTTGTTATGTAGATAGCCGCAGCGAGCGCGGCAGCGCGAGTGAGGCTTGTGCCCTGGAAAATTGCAATGGTCTACTCGCAACTGATTATGCGAGGTTGAAGGTATAATATTTAAAAAAAATATTCGTGTATACTTTGTCCTTTGCACTGTGCATGAATACTTGACTTACTTTTGTATTACCCTGATGTCAATGTAACTGTGCATGACAACCTATGTCCTTAAAATAATCAAGGATGTAAGAAATTTGGATGGGGGGGGGGGG
>JAHWFP010261605.1:12956-24094 GCA_023313725.1 Lithobius niger
AAAAAAAACGCCTTCGTTATATGGAAGAAGTTGCAGGATTAATGTATGTGACTCTGAACGATAATGTTGATATCTCGAAAACTACTGGATAGAATTGAATGAAACCAAAACTGGGTTGCTTATTATGCTATCAGCTATATTTCTATACGTATTACATGTAATGGTAAGCAGCCAAATATAATTGGCCCAGCGAGCAGCACGAGTTGATAACAAATAATATCTTATAAATTACTGGATGGAATTGAATAAAACAAAAACTGTATTAATTGTTATGATATATGCTATATTTCTATTCGTATGACATGTATTATTCAGCAGAAAAATATAATATGCAATTCAGTCTTTGTTTCATGTAAATCCTTCCACTGGTTTACAAGATATCATCAGATATCATTAAGTTTTTCTCGCTCGGCTAATTATTTTCAGTCAGTTAACGTAGTATTTAATAAGGTTAGAAATACAGTAGACAATCTAATAAGTAGTTCAGTTTTTGTTTCATGAAAATCCGTTCATTAGTTTTTGAGATAGCAGATTTTCTCCATGGTTGTTATCGACCCTCGCTGTAACGAAAAAGGGTGTTTTTTTTTACCGGAACTGTACATAAAGTGGTAAGCGATGACGGTTTACAGATAGAAAATGTTGGTTCAATACAAGACGAAATCAGCAATTGAACCACAAGGCTTCTTCCACATGCGAATGCAGATATGACAGATTTTCAACTGCTGGCCCACAGTAAACAAAGTCAGCAATTGACACGTAGTCCTAAAAACAAAATACCAACGTAGGTTTTAGTTCTAAACTTCTGGATTAATATCTTTCAACTGCAGGCTTAAATACAAGATAGACTGCATTTATAACAAAGAGCTACACTCATTTACCGAATATGCTTTCACAACTTTCACCTGCTTGCGTGAGACAGAGCCAGCATTTCTTTCGCATACCACTTAATTAGTGCCAATGTAGATTTCCCATCTTTCAACAACTAACTCAATAAGAAAATAATGATGCCATCCGATGCTGATTTCAATAAGGATTCGTGCCTAACGACTTTTGGTTCAACACGAAACCGAACTATCAGTTATACACATAAAAGTTATGAAGTCAACCAATGTCGATTCAGAGTAAATTTTAAATACCAATGATATTTCACAGCTTCCAGCTGCTGCTCAACGAAAACGGCCATCAGTTAATGCACATGGAGCAGATAAATTCGTTCAATCCTTCTTTCACAGCTTGAAACAGCTTGCAACAGCTTGCTAAACAAGAAAACAAGCCAGCAGTTTAAACGCCGGGCTACTGCTAAATACCATTGTAGGTTTTGCAGCTCTCAACTGCAGGATCAGTGAGACACACAGCAAGCATTTGAAACGATGGGCAACTCCCATGTCCTGGTGCAGCTTTAAAAGCTTTCAACTGCTGGTTTATTACGAAACAGAGTGTATTGTTGAAGTACGGCTAGTAATTAAAGTGGTCCTCATATTTCAAGGATTTAAACAGCTGGTTCAAAATGAAAAAGCCATTGCTTGAAAAACAGAATACGTAAAGCCATATGACGATGATTTCAATGGTTCAACTGCTGAGTCAACGAACAATAGCTAAAGTATTGAAACGTACCAGATGTAAACAAACATCCGTCGTATCAGCTTCATTTCTGTTCATCTACTCAATTGCTGGGTAATTATGAACTTGGTGATACTTGACCAATGAGAAACTGAGCAATTACTTGAAACACAGACAGAACATAAAGCCATACGATGTATTTTTGCAGTATCAACTGCTAGCTTATTACGAGGAATAATCCCTCAATTGTTTGGGACATAGGGAGTATATAACACAGACAGTCTACAGTAAAGATTGGTCTGGTGTGAATACAATATACACTGACCTGAATAAGAAAGAAAAGACAATATTGACACTACTGTGAATCGAAACCCCTATACCCCAAATATTATCTTTCCACTAGGAAGCTATTTGAAGCTATCAAATATCAATATTGTATTTTCTTTCTTTTTCACAGCTTTCCTCTGCGGATTAAAAAATATCGGCAGATACTGCCATGAATGTTTATACGTTTTAAAGATCTTATTTTCATCTGAAGATGGGACGTTGACCTCCCGAAACGTAGTGTCATTCTTTCTTGTGCACGACACTAGCTATAACTCATTCTTATCTTAGACTCAAAACTAAACAGAGTCCGTTTTAGAAACACTGGACTACTTTTTAAACACCAATGCATATTGCTCAGCATCTCACAGCTTTCATTGCTGGTTCATAACGAACCCAACCCTAGTAATTGCTGGCTACATACTGAGCAGCTGTCAGTTGGAACACAGGGAATATATAAAAATTAACGAGAAATATTTTCCCGCATTTGACTGTTGGTTTTATATTTGTAATTCTGTACTTAACGTGCTATGCTACTGTCAAACACCAAAGTAGATCTCACAGCTTTTAACTGCTGCCGAACAAGAATTAGGACTTAAAATGCCGGGCTACTACCAATTACAAGAAAACAAGCCAGCAGTTAAAATTTTTTGCTACTGCTAAATACCATTGGAGGGATTTACTTCTCTTAACTGGTGGATTAGTATGAGACAAGACCAGCAATTGAAACACGGGGCTACTCCCATATGCCAGTCCAGCTTTAAAAGCTTTCAGGTACTGGCTTATTATGAAACCGATTCTTTTGTTGAAACACAGCTAGTAAATAAAATGGTAAGCGAAGAAGATTCACAACTAGAAGACACAGGTTCAATACAAGACAAAAGCAAGCAGTTTAACCACAAGGCTTCTCCCATATAGCAATGTACATATTACAGATTTTCAACTGCTGGACCAAACAAAATAAAGCCAGCAATTGAAACGTAGGCCTAATAACAAAATACCCACAAAATAAAGCCAGCAATTGAAACGTAGGCCTAATAACAAAATACCCACAAAATAAAGCCAGCAATTGAAACGTAGGCCTAATAACAAAATACCAAAGTAGGTTTTAGTACTCAACTACTGGCTCAATATATTTCAATTGAAGGTCTAAACACGAGATAGCCAGCATTTATAACAAAGATCTTGTCTCATTTACCGAATTTGCATTCATAACTTTCATCTGATTGCACCATCCGAGACAGAGTCGATTTGGGTCGCATCCCTCTTAATCAGTGCCGATGTAGATTTCCTATCTTTTAACTATTGATTCAATGAGGAGCAAATCCATCAATGTCGAAACTATCAGGCTGAAGATTTCAACAAGAAACAAAGCCTAACAACTGTTACCTCAACACTAAACAAAACTATCAATTGAAACAGATAATACGTGAATCCAACCGACGTTGATTCCCCACCCTTTATTTGCTCGCTAAACAAGATGAAGATTTAAACGATTTCAACAAATAATTGCTAAAGTAATCGAAACATGCCAGATATAAACAAACAACTGTAGTATCAGTTTCATTTCTCTTTATCTACTAGCAGATACCAATCTAGGTTGTAGAGCTCTCAACTGCTGCGTAACGATGAAACATGGTGATACTCCAAATACTAATGCAGGTTCAAGGTTTTCAACTGCTGGACCAACAAAAAAACTAAGCAACAAGTTTAAACACAGACTGTACGTAAAGCAATACGATGTATATTTTTCATCTTTCAACTGCTAGCTCATTATTTGACAAATCCTATTAACATTTGATATACAGGGATTGGGCAGTGCAACAGTAAATATCAGCCTGGTGTGAGTACACTGACCTGACTCAAAACTAGTACATCTCCAAAACTAACTTTCCGTTAGAAAGCCATCCGATGCAGTTTTCAAAGGCTCTCCTCTGCGTATTCAAAACTAGACAAAACCTCTGGTTAAAACCCAGGACTAATATTTAAATACCATTTCTCAGCATCACATATCTTTCGCTGCTTGCCCATACGAAAGCAGTGGTAATAACTTCTGGCTCAGTACGAAGCAGCTATCAGTCGGAACACAGAAAACAACCGAGAAAGATTTTCCCGCCTTTAAGTTTTGGGATTAAACTAGTAAGTACGTATGTACTTTGAGTGCTGGCCTACTCTCAGAAATCAAAGCAAATGTTACAGCTGTCGACTGCTGGCTCAACAAGACTAAGAGCATGCAAATAAAATGCAGGCTGCTACCAATTACCAATTATTAATAAACAAAAACGTATCGTTAAAAGTTAAAAGTAAGGGTCTAAAAGTCAAAACCTGTAAGGAACACGGACAAGTTTTGACTGTAAGAGTCTAGGTGTCAAATTTGGCCAGTAAGACGCTGCTAAGCATTAGACCCTTACTACCCGGTTTTTGAGGAACAGCTGTCCGAGATCGTCCTATAAAGACCCATGTGATGATCTAATGATAGTGGGGGTGTGGGTTTCCTACTTTGCTTTGGGTTGACATTTTTTCCCGGTTTGGTAACATTGCAGCGTTTCCAAGCGAGACAACCTGCTACAAGCATAAGTGTGTACACCCATTCTGTCCGAGTTACTAAGTCATTAATAAATAAGCATAAATCGCTGGAAATAATATTAAGGAAAATTGGAAATTAGCCAACAGCGAAAATCATACACTAGAAAGAACGTAGTTCAGTAAGCCACCTTTATGCATTTACGTTTCATCGGAGTGCAACGGAGAGATTAAGGTGCTATGCAAGTGATCTGGGGGCCAACTGGGTAGCGGTTCGAATCCAGATCATGCCACTCCGATGAAACGTTAGTGTATAAAGGTGGCTAATATTAAACTACGTTATTTCTAGTGTATGATTTCGCTGTTGGCTAATTTCCAATTTTCCTTACTAAGTCATTAACATGATCACCGGGTAGTAAGGGTCTAATGCTTAGCAGCGTATTACTGGCCAAATTTGACACCTAGACCCTTACAGTCAAAACTTGTCCGTGTTCCTTAAAGGTTTTGACTTTTAGACCCTTACTTTTAACTTTTAACGATACGTTTTTGTTTATTAATCCATGTTACTTTGAGAATTGTATAGTAAATAGGTGTGGTGGTGGATGAGGGGTGGGTTATGTGTGACACCTTTATAATTAATTTGTTGTTTGTTCTGTTGCACCGCCTTTAAGCTCGGTAAATAGCTATGGCCCTTACTAACCTGGCTATCGCTAGTGATAACAATAGAAACAAATCCTTTAATCTTCAGTCTAGGTCATGCAGCTGGCGTTTGCTAAAATGGCGTTTGCATAATAACAATATTTAAAACAATGCAAAACAATCAATCTGGTCGTTTAGAGCTTCGTAACCCCAGAACCACTTGACCAATTAGAAAAGGCCTTATGGAAAGGGCACATCTACGGAGCAATACCTGTAAAATGAGCTAAGAACCAGCTTTACAGGACAAATAGTTTGACCTGTAGAGAAGACAGACGAAAGGTACATCCCCAGAACAAGACCAAGACCAAGAACAAGACCAAGACCAAGAACAAGAAGTTGTCTATTTGGCCCTTCTCTGTATCTCGGGTTGGCTGGAGTGAATTTAATAATTTTTGGATTGTGGACAGGCCTTGACTAGTCAAGGCTAGATTCCAAATTTGGTTAAAATTTTTTTAATTTTGATGGAGTTATAAGCTCTTAAAGTTGAAAGTTTAACACAGAGATCCTAGGTCGACCCTTACTAACACTGGCTATCGCCAGTGTTAATAAGATAACTTGCCAGCAGTTAAAACGCTGGCTACTGCTAAATAACACTGTAGATTTTGCAGCATTTAACTACTGAATCAGTAAGAGGCTAAGCCAGCAGTTTAAATATTGAGTTACTCCCATATGATAGTGCAGATTTCAAATCTTTCAAGTCCTGGCTTATTATAAAACCGAGTCTATTGTTACAACACAGCTGGTAAATAAAGTGGTCCGCGATAAAGGTTTACAGCTAGAAAATGCAGGTTCAATACGAGACAAAAGCCAGTAGTTGAACTGCATGGCTTCTCCCACATACCAATGCAGATAGGTCAAATTTTCAAATGCCTGCCCACAGGAAATAAAGCGAACAAACTCATTCAAGAAACTCATGATTTCAGACTACTGCTGACTCAATAAATACGTGGTGAAGACTACTACTGATTCATAGAATAGACATTTGATTTAGACTGCTACAGAGTTAAACAATAATACGTTATTTAGTTTAGACAAATTGAGTCTAGACCTAGACACACAGTCCAAGTACTCCTAATTTTTTTAAACTACTAGATTAAATATGCAAATATGCAATGAATTACCATACTCTATGAATCATAATATGACTAAGGAAGTGCTAAATAGCATGATAAATTTATATTAGATTGCAATGAATATTAATGCCTTAAAGCTTGAAACTTAGGATTTATAACACTTACTAAACTTAAGCAATGACCTTAATTAGACTACATATTAGTCTTAATAGCTTTAAAGAGCAAGTACTCAAGTTTACAATACCCATCAATAGACCACTTTAAGCATTTGAATTTAAATATTAAGCTTCTCAGGATTATATAAAATTAACCTGTATTTAGAGCGAGAATAACTAATACTCAAAAGCTTAAAATATAATCCTGAATGTGCCAATTAATTATGCAATATATCACAATAAATTTTCAGAAACGCACTGACTGCTCGTGTGAATAACGTAGACTTCCAAGTTACAACAACAATGGAATACATTAACTTGAAGTTCGGGCATCAGTAGAGCATTGCATTGATAAAATAAAATAAATAATTTGCGCTTACGATCCTGTTGACTATTTAAAGGTCCAAGGAAATTTCTTAAAACCAACATAAAGTACTTTATGTTACTTGCATCGCATTGTACACTCACTGAATTCCTTATGAAACATTCCAACCAGAAAGTCATTCTGTGGTTCCTAGAGGTGGACGGTAGCCATAGCAGAATACTGGTGCTGCTGGATATAAATAATATTCCTCAGCCACCCTCCCACCTCTCAGGAAAAGGAAATTAAGCTGACTTATGCATAATACATAATTATTTAAAAATTATTACCAAGGATTTTATGTGGCACGATTCCACTCGTCGCCAATGTAACGTATCTGTAAATATATTTCGCTTATCAGAATGCATCATTTGGGATCGGACCATACCAGGGATCATGATTAAACAAACGTGCCCCGGAACAATCAACAAGAGGTCGAGCAGGTTTAGTCTTGGCACGACAGCAAAGAAAAAGGAAGAGCGGCCGACAATGTAAGTGGATATTAGGTATTAGTTTCAACTGTGCCCGGGAACAATCATCAAGAGGGCGATCGGGTTCATTCTTGGCACGGTAGCAAAAAAAAGGGCGAGCGGCTGACAATGAGAATGGATATTGGCTTAGTTTCAGATTTCAGATTTTGTTTAAGGCATAAGCGGCCTGGAGCCATGCGCCCATCTACAACTTACTTATACTATATCTACGCCTAATAAAGTGTATACAATGCCGGCAACACTCCACCACAAATTGAACAGAACACTGCAATCACTACAAATTAACTAAAAAAAATACCACATATGCATCATTAGTTTCAACTGTGCCTGGGAACAATCAGCAAGAGGGCGAGTGGCACGGGCAAAGAAAAAGGGCTATCGGCCGATAATGAGAACGGATGTATGCGCTATAACAGAAACAAACACAACATTTCTTCAATAATGCTGATTATAGAGCCGAGTTGAAAAGTTTCAAAGTTGGTTGAATAACAATCATTGCATGCGCGATCGTTATGGTGGGCTTTTCGCGCTTGGCATCAAAATAGAGAAACAGGCAATTCAACCACATTGTGTGGCCCTCCACTGAAAAATTATTTACTTCCTTAAGGGGATCCTTTTCAATTCATGCTGCCAAGTAAAGTATATCACTCGTGCATGCCGGAACCAGCTAGACCTGCGTATGTTACTCCGGGGTTCAGCTAGTTTGTATTAAATAACTAGTTCTGCCTTAGTGGCAACTAAAAGAGATGATGACGCATACTCGAAGATTTAGGACTTACGAATGGAACTGAACAAAACGGTTCAGTGCCTTTATTGTCATTAAACAATATGTGACATAGACATGACACATTAGATGACGTCATGCCTAAACGCAAAAAAAAGTGGAGCAAGGTGGCACCCCTCTACGCTGAGGGCGCTGAAGGGTGGACACCATTAGTTTCGTTTCTCTTTATCTACTACCAGTTACCAACCTCGGGTTTACAGCTCTCAACTTCTGCTTGATTATGAAACATGGTACTACTCCCGAACATCAACGTAGATTTCAAAGCTCTCACCTGCTGGAGCAACAAGAAACTGAGCAATTAAAATTGAAACAATATGATACATAAAGTAATATGAAGTAATATGACGTATTGCAGCCTTAAATTGATAGGCGCTAATGACCAAGCTGTCGACGCGCCATTAAGCCTCATCTCCCCCCCCCCTTAAACTGATAGCTCATCACGAGACAAATCCAACCATCATTTGACACACAGGGAATAGTTAACGCAGACAATCTACAGAAAAGGTTGGCCTGGTGTAAATACAAGATACACTGAACTGATAAAAAAAGGAAAGGCAATTTATTCTACTGTGACTCAAAACAAGTACATACTAACGTTGCAGTAGAAATCCATCCGATGCGGCTCCAAACTGCTTGCTCAACAAGAAATATAGCCAACAGTTAAAATGCAGGACAACTACCAATTACCAATTACAAGAAAACAAGGCAGCAAAAGAACGGTGCTGCTACATACCAATGTAGGTTTTGCAGCACTCAATTGTTAAAACAGTAAGAGACAAAGCCAACCGATAAAAAACTGGGCTACTCCCATATACTAGTGCAGCTTTCAATGCTTTCAACTGATGGTTCATTATGAAACTGAGACGATTGTTACAACACAGCTAGTAAATAAAGTGGAACGTGATAATGGCGCGTTTACGCAACAAGTTATTATCGCTCGCCGAATGCTGTTTGCTAGTCAACCGTTATTTATTTATGACTAGTTTCCCGTTGCT
The DNA here is from genome assembly GCA_023313725.1 of Lithobius niger. NCBI lineage: Eukaryota > Metazoa > Arthropoda > Chilopoda > Lithobiomorpha > Lithobiidae > Lithobius > Lithobius niger. The sequence goes on from JAHWFP010261605.1 coordinate 21,922, forward strand.
ACTAAATGAATGCGGTAATAGATAACAAATTGTATGTATTATAAATAACAGCACGGATAAAGAAAAAGTGCTACAGTAATTTTAAACATAGCTACTAGATTGTTGTCATTTCACGCTATTTCCAAAATTTGCTATTCTCCCTCAAAGTACAGCTTCTAGCAATGATCAAACGTTGGTAGAATAAATAGCTTCTCACAGCGAGAATTCAAAATCAAACATGGCGTCCATTTCGTGGCTATCGAATCGAAGAAAAACCATCGAATGCCGGCAAGCAAAAAACAGTCCGTCGTCTTGTACTGCAGTAAAAATTGTTTTCTTGTTATCATAAATCGACGCTCAAATGTTGCAAGCATCGTACGCCGTGTCACGAGGCACGAGGAGAAGATTTGCGCCTGTATCATTGCCATGGTTACTACGTACAGACAACTCGAAAGCCGCATACTCCGGTAAAGGCGAGAAGCAGCCATCAGATTTAGTATTGATCAAGTAAAAGCTAGAGAGCGAGAAAACTGTTGTTGCGTAAACGCGCCCTAAAGGTTTACAGGTAGATAATGCAGGTTCACTACGAGACAAAAGCACCCGTTGAACCACATGGCTAGTCCTACACACCAATGCAGATATGGCAGATTTTCAAACGCCTGCCCACAGGAAGTCAAGCCAACAATTGAAACCAAGAATAAATACTGATGCAAACCTATTTACGTTGCCGTTTGGACTTCTATGTTAGACTGCCTAAGCGGTGAATCTAACTCTTACTCTTACTCTAACTCTTACTCTTGTTGAGCCTTTGGCTTTCCGTCTTTCATTGAAACGTAGGCTTAAAAACAAAACAAAATAAAACAATGTAGATTTTAGTTGTCAACTACTAGCTCAATAGCTTTCAACTATAGGATTAAATACGAGACAGCTTGCATTTATAGCAAGGAGCGGCTATCATTTACCGAATTACCTTTCACAACATTGCACCACCCTTCCTTGCACCCCTCCTTGCACCACCCGAGACAGAGCCTGTATTTGAGTCGCATCCCTTTTAATGATCCCTCTCAACTAAATCCCTCTAACTTCCGATGCAATTTTATGAACAGAAGTTCCTGTTATCGGGGGGTTTGTGGGTAGAGGATTTCCACCACTCGTGTTGTTTCTACAACTTTATAGTAAAAAGTATTTAGTTCGTTTCTTTGATTTTTAAATTTACTACTTCTTCAATTTTAGTTTTATTAAAAAACCATCATAGTGATGAAAACTGGTTAACCAAAAGGCTTACCCATAACCCACTCTTCAACAATGTTTCAGATTCTGCCAAAAAATTGTGCTATTTCGGCTTTTTTCTATTGTTTGACCATACTGATTTTCGGATTTAGACCTGGATGCTGGCAGCAGTAAAATAGACAAAGACAGCTCAAACAGTAATGGCACACTAGCCTTCCCTTTCACAATTTGTTTGAATTATGTCTTGAAAAGCTGATTAGAAAGTCATTTGTTCCTGTCACGTTGCTTTGAATCGAACTTCTCACAGTAATCTTAGATGACTGCATGTACGAACTTACCATCAACTTTAACGACTTACTGAAGTTTTGAAAAATGTCTTCACTTACTATGGAGATCAGTATCCTAGAACAGTATTTCTTCTTCCTCGGACAATTTTTTTTTTCAAAATATACAGGCAACGTGGACTTTTATTTTATTTTATTTTATTTTATTTACCTTCTGCATACTGAAAATTGCTACAGTTTGTTTACATAACGTTTGCGGTATATTTTGCCCAATTTCACCTTACATGAGTTAATTCTTAAAATATATAAAGGCGCTCGAGTATGCATGATGCATTACAGCAAGAATGTAATTTGCAAATTAAGTGAATTGGAACTTCAGTCTTTGGATACTCCGACGAGATAGCCGATTGATAGCTGTACTTCCCCCTCAATCCCAATAACCCTTCCTCTACCACCACTTCTAGTATGATGGTAGTATTTGGACACATAAAAGTAGCAAAACGCTTACCTCTCTCCAGGTCGACAAAGCCAGGCGTAACTTTAAAAGGAGTAACTTCCAGTCATGAATCATTAATCACGTAAATAAGCAACTTCGCAAAATCAACTTCGCAAAATCAACTTCGCAAAATCAACAAAGAATGCCATTCATTGTTCAGTACAATTAAACATTTTACTACCAT
>JAHWFP010261605.1:24494-34636 GCA_023313725.1 Lithobius niger
AAGTGGCTCGTAAGTGCAAAATTATTGTTGTAACCATTGTTTGTATTGTCATTCAACAGTAGATTATAACATGCTTAAGTGTTGCACGCTTATCGTTTCAGTACTTATATTGTCAGAATGCACTGTTTTTGAAAATAGGTGGTTGTCTAAGAGACAGAATATCTTTATCTTTTATTGCAAAGGTTTGGTCTTTTTGTTTTACGGTACACGAATCCAAACTGAATTATCTGCCCCACCACGATAAAAGGGACAATGTTGCTGGAAAGAAGATTAGGAAACAAAATGCACATCGTCAGCACAGGTGGGAACGTGTTCTTTATGGAGAAAAAGTTTCCTCCCAAAACCAAAACCACCCAAAACCAAAACTGGTATAAGAGCAGCTGCCAAGTTTCCAAGAAGGGTCGGCCTTTCAAAGTAGTGATATCATTCAACCAGGGAAAGAACGCCAAGGTTAATCCTATTAGCCAAGTTAATCGCACGGAATAATACTTTGGACGTTAAATGAAAACTTGAAGATTGCTACCGCTCCATAGGAATTGATTAGGTCCTTGCAATTACCATACTGTTACGCTTGTTATTAATTTATTTGGAATGACAATAGCAAATGTGAAATTTATGAATGAGAACATTCATACAATAAAATACCTCCACACAAAAAAGGTAGGGATGACAATTACACCGTGGGATTTTTGGTCATTCACAGGCCTATGAAAGTCGTGATATCCACCCAAAACCAAAACTGGTAAGAGAAGCCGCCAAGTTTACAAAAAGGGTCGGCCTTTCAAAGTAGTGATATCATTCAACCAGGGAAAGGCCGCCAAGGTTAATCCTATTAGCCAAGTTAATCGCACCGAATAATACTTTGGACGTTAAATGAAAACTTGAAGATTGCTACCGCTAGTAGCAATCTTCTAGTTTTCATTTAACCTTCGAACTATTAGTAGGTGCGATTAACTTGGCTAATAGGATTAACCTTGGCGGCCTTTCCCTGGTTGAATGATATCACTACTTTGAAAGGCCGACCCTTTTTGTAAACTTGGCGGCTTCTCTTACCAGTTTTGGTTTTGGGTGGATTCATGTTAAATCAAGAGTTGCCAAGCACGGTTTGTGTTGATATCTGCATCGGATGTCATCAACATTAATGGATCAATTTCTTTTTGAGTCAGTAGATGAAAAATAGGAAATCTGCATCAACACTTTTTAAGAGATATGCAACTTAAATGAAACCTACACTTAGGCCTATGTTTCAATTGCTGGCTTTATTTCCTGTAAGCCAGCAGTTGAAAGTTGGTCATGTCTATGTTGGTAAGTTAAAGAAACTATTTGGTTCAACTGCTGGCTTTTGTCTCCCACAGAAACTGCATTTTCTGGGATATTTTTATATATTCTACATGTTACGACTGATAGCTGCTTCGAGTTCAATTGTTGGCTTATTATGAAACAGTATATTGTTGAAACACAGCTATAAAATAAAGTGGTTCACATATTTCATGGCTTTGAACTGCTGGCTCAAAATGAAACTGAGCCATTACTTAAAACAGAGAGTACATGGAGCCATATGTGCTGATTTCAAAGGATTTATGTAACTACTGGCTCAACAAACAAAAGCTCTAGTAATTGAAACGTACCAGATATAAACAAAGATCCGTCGTGTCAGTTTAATTTACCTTTATCTGCTAACAGATATCAATTCTAGGTTTTATAATTTTGCAACATGGAACAACTCTCAAACACCAATCCAGACTTCAAATCTTTCACCATCTGGAGCAACAAAAATCTATGCAATTAGTTGAAATACAGACAGTACATAAAGCCATACGATATATATTTTGTAGCTTTCAACTGCTAGGTCATTACTATTACATACAGGGAATAGACAATGCAACAGTAAAGAGTGGCATGGTCCTATGCAACATACACTGGCCTGAAAAAGAAAGATATGGTATTTGATTCTACTGTGACTCGTAACCAGTACACGCTAAATACTAACTGTGTGCTAGAAAGCCATCACATTTTTCACAGCTTTCCACTGCGGACTCAAAACTAGACAGAGCCAGTAGTTGAAATCCTGAACTAATCTTTAAATACCAATGAATATGTCTCAGCATCACACATCTTTCACTGCTGGCTCATCACGAAAGCAATGATAATAATAATTGGCTCAATACATCATTCATCTCAGGTCAGTGTATTCTCTATTCACACCAGACCAATCTTTACTGTTGCTTTGTCTATTCCCTGTATGTCAAATGATGGTAGGAATTAATCATAATCGTATGCCTTTTATGTACTGTCTGTATTTCAACTAATTACACGGATTCTTGTTGCTCCAGACGGTGAAAGTTTTGAAATCTGAATTGGAGTAGTTCCAGTTTCATAATCGACCTGCAGTTGAAAGCTATAAAATCTAGATTGATATCTGCTAGCTGATAAAGATAAGTTAAACAGACACGACTGATGTTTGGATATATCTGATACATTTCAATTACTGGAGCGTTTGTTTGTTGAGCCAGCAGTTATATAAAACCTTTGAAATCTGCACATATGACTCTATGTACTCTGTTTTTTAAGTAATGGCTCAGTTTCATTTTGAGCCAGGAGTTAAAAGCCATGAAATATGTGAACCACTTTATTTTGTAGTTGTGTTTCAACAATAAACTCTGTTTCGTAAGCCAACAATTAAAAGTTTTGAAAGCTGCACTAGCATATGGGAGTAGTTCAATGTTTCAACTGCTGGCTTTGTATCTTACTGATCCATCAGTTGACAACTGCAATCCTACGTTGATATCTACGAGTAGGCAAGCGTTTTAATTGCTGGCTTATTTTCTTGTTCTGCCAGTAGTTGAAAGCTGTGAACGCAGCATTAGATTGAATTATCTAATTCCATTCCTGTGATTTAACTGATAGCCGTTTTGTGTTGAGCTTATGCTGACAACTGTGAAATATTCATTGGTATTTAAAATCACCCCCTATTTTAATTGCAGCGCTGACTCCATCAGTTGAAAGCTGGGATATCAATGTCGATTGGTTTTAACTCATCTCTATGTTCAACTGTTAAGTATTGAGCCAATTGTCGCCAGGCCGGTTTCGTGTTGAAATCTGCATGTGATGTCATCAACATTGATGGATCAGTTTCTAATTGAGTCAGTATATCAAAAATAGGAAATCAACATCAACACTCATTAAGAGGTATGCGACTATCATTATGAGGTATGCGGGCTCTTGAGCCAGGTGTTGATATCCAAAAGCTACACATAGGCCCATGTTTCAATTGCTGGCCTGTAAGAACGTTTGAAAATCTGTCATGTCTATCTTGGTATGAGGAAGAAGCCATTTGGTTTAACTGCTGGCTTTTGTTGCATATGGAAACTATATTTTCTCGTTTTTTTATATGTATTCTCCGTATTACAACTGATAGCTACTTTCTATTGAGTCAATAGTTATTAGCATTGCTTTCGTGGTGATCTAGCAGCAAAAGATATGTGATACTGAGAAGTATTCATTGGCATTTAAACATTAGTTCAGAGTTTCAACTACCGGCTCTGTCTAATTTTGAGTATGCAGTGGAAAGCTGTGAAGACTGCATCGGGTGACTGTCTAGTACATAGTTAGTATTAGGAGTAACTTGCTTCGAGCACCAGTCAGTAGAATCAATTACCATTTCTTTCTTACTCAGGTCAGTGTATCTAAAGACGGAAAAGCCAAAGGCTCACAAGAAATAACTAAATACAGATGCAAACCTATTTACGTTGCCTTTTGGACTTATATGTCAGACTGCCTGAGCGGGGAATCGAACCCAGGACCTTTGAAATCAAAGGCCAAGGTCCTACCGGTGAGCCAGACTGACACGGCCTTAAAAGGAAACGTCTATAGGCAGCATTTAACACGTGCATATATACATATAAACAAACACTTTCCAATCGCCACTGGAGGGACGCTTATTTGCCGCGCCATCCTCCAAGTGAAACGAATGGAACACTTAAACGTGAAATAATGATTAAAGACGGAAAAGCCAAAGGCTCACAAGAAATAACTAAATACAGATACAAACCTATTTACGTTGCCTTTTGGACTTATATGTACTTATATGGACTTATTTGGCCGTGTCAGTCTGGCTCAGCGGGAGGACCTTGGCCTTTGATTTCAAAGGTCCTGGGTTCGATTCCCCGCTCAGGCAGTCTGACATATAAGTCCAAAAGGCAACGTAAATAGGTTTGCATCTGTATTTAGTCAGTGTATCTTGTAATCACAACAGGTCAGTCTTTCCTATTGCGTTGTATATTCCGTGTACATCAAATGATAGTATGATTTGTCTTGTAACGAACTAGCAGTTGAAAGATGCATTTCGATATCGCAAGGGTTTATGTACTGTCTGTATTTCAAATAATTGCACAGATTCTTGTTGCAACAAATGGTGAAAGTTTTTAAATATGCATTGGTGTTTGGGGAGTAGTCCCATGTTTCATAATCGACCAGCAGTTGACAATTATAAAACCTAGATTGGTGTCTGCTAGTAGACAAAGATAAATTAAACTGACACGATGGACGTTTGTTTATATCTGGTACATTTCAATTACTGCAGCTTTTGTTTGTTGAGGCAGCAGTTAAAACCTTTGAAACCTGCATCATATGGTTTTATGTACTCTGTGTGTCAAGTAATAGCTCGGTTCCATTTTTAACCAGCAGTTCAAAGCCGTGAAATATGTGGACAACTTTATTTTACTGCTGTGTTTCAACAATAGACTCGGTTTCATAATAAGCTAGCAGTTGAAAATTATGAAAGCTGTACTAGCATGTGGGAGTAGCTCAGTGTTTTAACAGCTGGCTTTGTATCTTACTGATTCAGCAGTTGAGAACTGTAAACCTACATTGGTATTTAGCAGTAGGCAAGCGTTTTAACTGCTGGATTGTTTTCCTTATTATTCAGCAGTTGAAAGCTGTGAAAGCTAAATTAGACGGAATTATTTACTACCTGTGCTTTTACTGATAGCCGTATTTGCGTTGAGCTACAGCTGAAAGCTGTAATGTATCCATTGGTATTTTAAATCACCCTGTATTTCAATCGTCTTCATCGTTTGAGAACTGGGAAATCTACGTCGATTGGTTTTTTTCTCTTCTTTATGTTCAACTAATGATTCTGTTTCGTGTTCAAACAACAGATGCCTGGCACGGTTTAGTGATGAAATCTGCATCGGATGTCATCAACATTAATGGATCAGTTTCGTTTTGAGTCAGTAAATGAAAACGTTACCAGGAATTCTTTTCCTGCACTTGGATTCTTAAGATTGTATTTATCTCAGTGGGTAGCCACTTTGGTATTTATCTCAGTGAGCAGCCACCTTGGCAGTCGTCTTTCTTTAAAATTATTTTATTTACATTGCAGAAATATTGCTAATGTAAGCCTATTTAGCTAAGAACATCATCTTTCTTCCTTTGTTTTAAGCCTTTAAAAAAAAGCTGTTAGATTATTTATATTTTTAATTCATTGAGGGCCGGAGGTCGCACGATATGGATGTATGGATTGTGGCTCTCTTCACAGTCAGTAAAATATACTACATTTCAACAAGACACACACTAGTTCTAACCATACCACATTGCCAAATTCATGTCCTAAAGTGTTTGTGAGACGTTTGAAGAGAACACGTTTGGTTTATTAACGAAAACAACCCTCTACAATAGACAATACGTTTTCCGCTAGATCACATTATCAGTTATTTGAAAGCGTTTTCCTTTGTTTGTGGGCGTAGTGCAGTGGGTATCGTCCAAACCTGCGTTGCACGAGGTACACGGTTCGAATCCTGTAGCTTAATTTTTTTTCTTTAACCTATCGTTAATTTTTCTTTAAACTTTTTTTTAGTCTTGTGATGGCACCCAACTCCTGTTTTTTAAATAAATTTAATTTTTTTTTGGCAATTTGAAGATTGTAGTTGTCTAGGTGACATTTGTTTCGGCCTATTGGACTTTGGGTGTATTCTAAAGTGAGTTAAAAAAAAAGGAATTTAGCATTTGGTATAGATTAGCTGTGAACCTACTCCCCAACCTTCTCACCCCTCACAGGACCCACCAAGGTGCACACTCTATAATTATCTGTGTAATGGGGTTAAATAATGCACCAACAGAAAGGCTTAACAAGAACAATAAAATTCCTTTCATTTTCAGCTTCGTTCTGAAATTTGGCTATACGGTTGTCACCAATTTACGAAGTATCCATTCATCTGAAAATCTTCAAATTTTAAATATAGAACATTTAAGCATTAAGGCAGCAGGGTTTTCAATGATTTTTCTCTAGGTTTATAAAATTCGGGAAGCCAACCATTTGAAAATAAACAATTAGCATTGAATCTAATAGACATCAGGCTTATTAGCACACGATTCTGTTAGTTCTGCCAAAGACAAAAAACTCATTCACCCTGCTTACTCAAAAAATTCGTGAGTCTGTTAAATGGCTTTGCGAAGGAGGGTTTTTGTTTTTGTGGCTAGGACAAACAGATCCTCGGAGAAAAATAAAGTAAAATTTGCCATAAAAACAGGAAAAGAATTTCTGGTAACGAATCGGAATCAACATCGACTCTCATTAAGCAACTCAAATGCAAGCTCTTCAGCCAGTAGTCGATAACTAAAACCTACACCCTATAAGTTAGCCTAGATTCCCTGACGTTCGAAGTTAAGTCCTAAACTTAAGTCGCTTAGGGTTAAACGGGATTTCATCAAATAAAATAACTTTTTATTTGAATTTGGATATAAATCTATTATCTACGGGGTTTGCTGTAATCTACAAGCAAATAGACATAAATCGCTGGAAATAATATTAAGGAAAATTAGAAATTAGCCATCAGCGAAAATGATACACTAGACATAACGTAGTTCAGTAAGCCACCTTTCTGCACTTACGTTTCGTCGGAGTGGCATGACCCAGTTCGCCCCCAGATCACTTGCATGGCGCCTTAATCGCTATGGCCACATCCTCCACTGGCATAAAGATAACTCACTGAACCCGTTATTAAGGTCACAACCGTGACCAGGGCTCCATTCGACCGAAATTCACTCGGCCATTGACAATGGAGAGGGAATACAAATCATACACTCACAAGGCTCACTAAAGGAGAAATAAATAGACATAAATCTCTGGAAATAATATTAAGGAAAATTGGAAATTGGCCAACAGCGAAAATCATACACTAGAAATAACGTAGTTCAGTAAACCTGAAGGATATGTGTAGGCTACTGGATTTTAGCCTTGAAGTGACTTTCCATAGCCTACAGGCCTAAAACTTTCAATATCGTGAGATTTTATGCCAAGGTCTACTAGATCTAAGCCAGATTTAGACCCTGACTCTTGGAATTTAAGTTGGGACCCTAACAAAATAGGGAAAAGCCTACGACTAGAAGGGAACAAGCAGCTAGGATGACTACCCCATTATTAGGGGTTACCCCATCAAGGTTAGCAGCTCAGTTTCCTCCAGCTAGCCAAGTGGAGCTGTTCAAGTGGCACCTAATTTGGGTCTAAATACTACAGCAGTAAGCCTAAATGTTAGTGTGTCAAGCCCTACATTGACTTTCCCAAATGTTGGACAATTATTTTCACCTGTTACAAGTAATACTAGTGTTACAGGTGTTCCATTTGTGCCAGGCGTGCCTTCAAATTTGAATTTGCCTTTTCCACCTCCTTTCCCTCCTGCTTGTGTAGCTACAGTAATAACTACTGCTAATTTGCAGCAGCAGCAGCTAATTCCAGTGACCCTAACATGGACTGACCCCACTGGACAAGTTCAAACATGTTCTATTTTACCAAATGACCCAGTGTTCCAAATGCTTGGCAAGCCTTCAGTGCTGTGTCTTCAGTGCCAAATTATTCTGTACCCTTGCCTGGTCCAGCCAAGTGTCAACTCAAATGCCTACTTATGTGCCAAATTCTTTTAACCAACCTTTTACAGGTAGTAATTCTACTGACACTGCCATCTTGGATTTGAGTGCTAAACTGGATTCAGTAGTTAATTTTTTATGGGGAGGTGCTAATCCGATATGCGTAACTAGTGCAGCACCTAAAGCATCATTAACTTCAACAACTAATGTTTTCAACTAATGTTCACCTGTTATGACACCTAGAAGTAATCTAATTGGTAGTAGTTGAAATGTTGTTAGTGGTTTATTACAGAATAATTACCAAAGAGCTGGTGAAAAGTCAATACCTTTGCCTAAAATGGAAGCTTTGAAAATTGGAGAATTTAATGAGTAAATGACAAAATTTTCCCCTCAGCTTTTATTACGAAATTGGAAAGAATTTTAAAGGTTAGAAAGGTTGATGAAAAATTATTTATCCACCAAACTGTTCCATCATGGTTAACAGGGGATGCTGTTGACTGGTTTTTGGCAAATGAACCTTTTTCTAGTTGGGAGAATTTTAAAACCTTGTTTTTGGCTAAGTTTGAAGTACAGTCACAATTGTTAAGGTTAGAACTATGAGAATGCAGGAAAATGAAAATTTCATTAAGCATTTTTAAAAATGCACAGATATTCTACAAAACACAGATGCTAGAATCAGTGATTTTGATCAAATTGAGGCTATTTTGGAAATACTGAATTCGATTTTTCACATGGCTATGATGTCAAGAAAATTCACTTCTTTAATAGATTTTAAAATGTAAGGTCTTTTCTTGGAAAATATGATTCAGAGGAGACAGGTTAATCCAATCCAAACTGGAGTTTCAAATGTTAGCAACACTAGAAATGATAGAAATCGTAGTAGAGGTAATGGGAATAGCAGCACTAGTTTCTTGCCTAAATACGATGCAAAGTACACTTGTAACATTTGTAATACGGTGGGGTGGATTTCTAAATTCTACCCTAACAGGGCAAATCACCAACAAAATTAAGTTGCAGTTAGGAAAAACGGCAGCAATAACAGTAATTCAGATAGTAGCAATGGCTGCGGAAATGGTCGAACTTTTTTGGCAGCCATGGTCGTAATACAGGTAGTCGTGCACAGGGAATTTGGTGCTAGAAGTGTAAAAGTTCGTCGCACGAAACACAAAATTGTCGTGTAAATCCCACTATTGGTCGTCCTCCAAATAGAAGCACGGTTGCACAACTTCAAGAAAGTGAGTTGGATTCTGATGCGCAGGAATTCGTGCCAAAAAACCCGAAAGCCATCCAGTTTTAGTCGTTGAAGCTGGAAATGGCGCATCTTCTTTTCAAAACCGACCAATTCCTAACCGAAATTGTCTAGGCGATCTTGTTGAGCCTACACCAGCACCGTGTGCTTATTTTACCCTTAAATTCGGTAAAGAATATGCAGACACCATACTCGATAGCGGCAGTACAATGTTCTACGTAAATATTTCGCTAAAAGTTGATAAAAATGGGTTGTGAATTCATGCAACGTCCTTATCAGGTTAGAGTTGCCGATACTCGTTTCGTTGAGTCTCCGGGTTTCGTTTTTGCTACGTTTCAGATTGCTCAACAAACTGAAACTTTTCCAATGATTTTGATGGAGAACACAATCCAGCCAGTATAAAATAAAACGGGTAAGGAATTTGAAGTCGGAACTAAAGTTTACATACGAAATCGCCCTAGAAGTGACAAATCCCGCTATTTTATGAAAAAGATGGCACCAGTTTACATCGGAAATTACGAGATTGTTAAAGAGTTTAGTCCTGTAGCTTATCAGCTTAAAGATCTTAATACGGGTATTATTTCTCGTTATGTGTATCACATAGATAATTTATGTGAACAGATTGAAGGTGAACGTTACCCAGTTAGTGAAGCGGATTCCGAAGAATTTTAAACTTAAATCTGAAAGTAGTTACTGTGTTTCTTCTAGGTCTTCTTTTGGCCAGAGGTAGCTAAATCTAAAATAATTTCGCATGCAAATCGTGGTATTGCTTGTAGACAAAGAAATCAAGGACTGCGGCAGCGGTCCTTATGTAAGCCTCAGCATGAACTTCCATGTTAAACGTCAAACTTTAAACTCCTATAGTTTCGCCCAGAATTGACATAGATCAACGAAATTCGGTATTTTGGGGTCGTGTCGTAACTATTTAACCGCATTACAAATTATAATGACAACAATCGAACCGTTCGGCGTCCACAGCACGTCCATTTCTTGTTGTTGTTGTTGTTGTTGTTCTTGTTGTTGTTCTTGT
>JAHWFP010261606.1:0-10079 GCA_023313725.1 Lithobius niger
AAAGAAGTTTGAATTTAACAAGTCTGCAGTGAACCCTTGAAATTACATTGGTGGCAGCGGTGTAGCCGTACTTTCACGTCGAGGAAGCAGCTGGATTTCATGTCGATTTGTTCGAGTTTCAACGGTCAGGGTGCTGTCTTTGTGTCTGCATTGGCAGTGGTGAAGCAAATTGCGTCTGCATCAAGTGTAAAGTAAATACATTGGTGACAGCGGTCAAGCTGGACTTACACGTCGAAGAAACCAGCAGTTTGGGCTTACATCCGGACTTTCACGTTAAAGGGGCACAGCTGCATCGAAAGTCGGCGGTAATGTCAACTTAGATGGTAGTGGTGAGCTTCTCCAACTCAGTGTGTTCAATTTCCATGGCAGAATTTCGACTTTGGCGGCAACCAGCGTGGGAGGAAGATTAAAGGGGCTTCCTGCTGTTCAAGAAAGACGAGTCAAGAGACGGAAAAGCTGAGCTGGCAGACAAGATTGCGACTGGACGAGGGACGGAGAACTTTCCTATCAGCGAGAGTGGGCGGTAATGCTGCACTTCGTCGTGTGAGAAGGAAAATTTCGGCGAATTCCGGTAATGGAAGAAGCGAAATAGAGTTTGAAGTCATCGTCAGTGCAAGCCTGGGTTCGTCAGTTTGGATGTAGAAGTCGTCTTGGCAGCGTCTCCACAACGCGGCAACAGGTGAGCTGTGGCAAACTTTTTTTTACACCTTGGTATTAGAGCGTTTGGGGAAAAAGTGTTGTTTAAAGCTTGCGGGAACTGTTGTGCGTGTTGGTGCTATTTTTTTTTATTGTTGGTTGCTTAGGTAATTAAGTAATTTTACAATGGAGTTGCTTAGTGATAAAACTGTGGTTGATTTGAAAGCTGTGTGCGAGGAATTAGGGTTGCATGCACCTAAAAAAAAAAGTGAAATTCTGGCTATGTTTAAAGGTGGGTTGGAGGGAGAAACTTTGTTGGCTGATGATTTAGCAGAAGCAGTTAAAACTGTAGAGGAGGCTAAAAGGGTAATAAATGAAGAAAAACAGAGGGAATTACAAGAAAAAGAATTAGAGAGGGAAAGGATAAGTGTAAGAAAAGCAGAATTAAGAAGGGAGGAGGCTTCAAGAGAGAAGGAGGACGAATTAGCAAGGGAAAAATTAGCAAGGGAAAAAGAATTAAGAGAGAGGGAGGACGAAATTGAAAGAGAAAAATTTGCAAGGGAGGCAGAGCTAGAACGAGAGAGGTGGGAACGGGAAGATAGATTAACGAGGGAGAAACAGGAGCATGAGCTGCGTATTAGCGAAAATGCTAGGCAGCATAATGATGAAATGCAGGCAAGAGAGTTGTCCTTTAAGCAAGAACAATTAAAGGTAAAAACAGAGTCTGTACAACAAGAAAAACGTTACGACATGTCGAAGTTGTGCCAACCCTTCAGGGAGAAGGAAGACAACATATTAGTTTTCTTGTCTGGTTTTACTAGAATTTGTGATAGGATGGGCTTTAACAAAGAAGAGTGGCCTTTCAGATTGTTATCTTTGTTAACAGGGAAAGCGCGGGAAACGCTCATGCGTCTTTCTGATGATGACTTTGCAAAGTTTGATCTGTGTGTGAAAGCTCTTAAAGTAAGATTTAATGTTACAGAGCAGTGTTTACATAACCAGTTTAGGTCAGCAAAAAAAACTGATAAACAAACGTACTTAGATTTTGCTCACACTTTGACAACACTGGGTACTGAATGGGTTAAGGAACTTGATTGTGGGGATTCTTTCCAAAAATTGTTCCAGCAGGTATTAATAGAGGACTTTTTGAATAAGGTACCAAGTCCGATAAGAGTATGGCTTATTGATAAGGGTAAACAAGAGTCTGTTTTGAACTTAGCTTCGCTTGCAGACGATTACTGCGCTAATCGCCAAGAAGCAGTTCTAAGACAGGGGAGTGGTTCTGACAACGGAAAAGGCGGACCACAGGGCGGAAATAATTACCGTGGAGGAGGTAACAATGGTAATGGTTATGGCAGGTATCGGAATGGTAATGGTTATCAAGGTAGTCAAGGTAACAGAAACAATGGGGGCAACCAAGGGAATGGTACTAGTAACTATGGGAACAGTAACAATGGTAATGGTAACAATAGCAATAGTACTAGAAATGGTTCAGGTAATAATGGTACGAGCAATGGTACTACAGCTTCGGCTTACAATGCGCAAGCAAGGCCGCAAGCTAACGACAATAATCAGTCTGGTAGGAGAGCGCCTTTAAAGGCGGACGAGCCACGTAAGTGCTACATTTGTAGCTCGAGCTCGCATTTGAAAAGGGATTGTCCCAACAATGGTACCAAAGCCTCAGTGGGAAATGTATGTACTCAATTTTCTAGTGTACGTAGTGGAAAGGAGGTTAGCTCTTTTAAAGGTAAAAGTGGTACACACTCGGTGGAAAGCCAGTTATGTAAGAAATGTACAATTAATGGAAAACCTGGTAGGTATTTGCTGGATACAGGTGCATTTATGGATGTGGTTTCGAGTAAAATAGTAGAGCCTAGTTCGTTCACTGGGAAACGAGTTGTTTTGTCGTCAGTTGTGAGTCAAAATGTAACAGACTTTCCGGTGGCAAAAGTAAAATTGGCAACGGAGGATGGCTACATTATGCTGGAATGCGGCGTGTCGCCATTTTTCAAGGACGAAACGTACGACTTTCTGCTTAGCCAAAAGTCTTACGAAAAGCTACAGAAAATTGAAACAAAGGTAAACAAAACACGGACTGCGATAGCTAGGTCGAAAACAGGTATCAATGGAAAGAAAAGTAACGAAAAGCAGGCTGTAGATCAATTTATTGATAGTGATGTATTGGATGATCTTTTTAAAGTTGAAGATGAGGAAACGGAGGAAAGTGTTCGAAATGTTGCAAATGAAAATATGGTAATTGCGGAAAGCAGTGAAATTGGTGTCAAGGTCGAAGATAATGGGCTTGCACAAAATGATACAGTTGTCCAGTCACAACACGTTTTAGTCAATAAACAAGCTAGTGTTGTGCCCGACTCTGTAAGGAGTACAGAAATTTGTAAAATGGTTGCAGGGAAAGAAAATGTAGGTTTGTTGACAGCAGGAATTCAGGACTTGTTAGCTGTTAAAGCTGAAGTTTTAATGCAAGGGCAGGTGCTTGATCCTGGGTTGGAGGGATGTCGAGTGGCAACTGACATTGAAGGTACATCTTTTTTTTGGAAGGATGATGACTTAAGTAAGAAATGGTCGGCAGCAAATGGCACCAAAATGTGTGACCAGGTAGTGGTACCAAAAATGCTTACGGAGCAACTGGTAAGGATGGCACATGTTAATGCCTATTTTGGGCACATGGCCAAGGAAACGAACATTGCCAGGTTGCAAGAAGTATTGCATGGGCAAAGCATGTGTGCACAATGTAAAAATTGGATAGAGTGGTGTGAAATCTGTAAGAAATATAGAAAAGGTGTGAGGAAGGGAGAGGACGAAAGGATTTTAGTTCCGGTTGTAGAAGAACCTGTCATTAAGGTGGATGTTGAGTTTGTAAAGCCTTTCAAAGTGACGTCGGACGGAACGCATGTTTTAAAGGTTTGTGATAGGGCGACTAGGTATCCTGAAGCAGTGGCTGTCAGGGAGACTAACTCACACACGGTAGTAAATGAAAGCTTAGTGAATTGTTCAAAGGTTGGGTTCTCTGTGGAACTCCAATCGATTCTTGGAAAACCGTTTGTTTCTGAACGGGCGGCTTGTTTCTTGAGAGAGTGTGAAATCGGCCTTGTAAATAATAAGCCTTATCATTCGCAGTCTCAGGCTGTAGAAAGGGTGCACAGGACGAGGGTAGACTGTAGCAGGGCTTTGGATTTGGAGTATCCTGCCAAAGGGAATGATGTTTTAGCACCAGCTAAGTTTACAAGTAAGTCTACTTGTGAGACGGCAAACTTCACTCCTGCGGAGTTAGTTCACGGAAGTAAGGTGAGGTTAAAGAGGGAAATAGCAGATGGAATGAAGGAAAGATGGAAAGATGAGTTTGCTCAAGTTACTACTAGTAATGAGGTTGGAGTCGATGTCATGGTAGTGGAAGGACAGAATGGAGTGAAAGGTAAAGAGTTATACAGGCGATCTCGGGTGTGGGATTCAGGAGGGAAACCTGGGAATGTCATGAGCAGACAAGTGAACGAGGAAGCTGGTAGTGGCCCTTTGTCTGCAAAGGTACAGCAAAGGTGTAGGTGCCTAGTTGTGGTGAAAGTGGAAGCAAAGTCGGCTTTACTGGTTATAAACACGAAGAAAAAAGTAACGTCTAGGTTAGGATTGACTGGTGATGGCTTGCACATGTTAAATAACTATGCAAAGTTGGTATTGCCTTTAGCTGTCAGTGTGAACAAAGGGGCACCAGACAAAGTGGGAGGGGGCAGTAGTTGCGGGAAAGCTTTTCACAAGCTGCAGTGTGTGCTTGCTTCTCCCAAAGTGTTGTTGAATTCTGTGTCTGACGAAGTTTTCTTGTTGTTGTTAACATGCAAGGTTTGTTGTGTTATTGTTAGCATTGTTTGGATATGTGTTGCATGTTTACATTTTTGTTGGGGAAAGGGGGACAAACGCCCTAATGCTGAGTGTAGGGGGGTTTGCCATGGCAAGAATGTGTTTTCTCCAGTGGTGAACAGTACTTTTGAGTTGGATCCAGGGAGGTGGATTGTTGTGTGTGGTATTTTGTGGTATGGTGTGTTTAGGGTGGCAAGAGAAGTGATGGAGCGAAAAGAAAGTTTTTTTGATGGCTTTCTTGTGGTGTGTTGTAAGCATAAGTGGATGGATTGCTCGTTAAAGAGAGAGTTTCCTGAGTGCTGCAGAGTGTAAAATTGGTGTGTCGTATTTGGTGTGTCAGTGGGGCCGTTTGGTATTGAGATGGTCCTGTTGCCGTGTTGTGGATGTGGAGTGGTGTTGTGGAGTGCAGCGGTGTGCAGCAGTGTGCAGAGGTGGCAGTGTGCAAAATGTGTTGTGCAGTGCAGCCAAAGTGCGGTGATGTGTTTGTGCTCAGAGGGTTGGAGATTGTTCTTTGCCTTCTGTGCAGCGTTCCTGGTGATAGGCATCACTAGTGGCCTGCACTTACCGTGATTTGTTGTGGACGAATCACAGCGTGGGGTTGGAGGTGTAAAGTTGCCATCTCTTGCTTGCTGACTTGACCGTAATTACCTAATGACTATAATTAGAGCTAATTATGGTGTTCGACTCAACGATGAAAAGAAACATTGGCCAACTTTCGAATGCCGGGTTTTTGGTTATTATTCCACGTGCGAGACACGTGTGTTCCTTTTACGGAAACTGTTTCCATAATTTGTAGCGACAACTAGCCCTTATATTGAAGATGGTTTGGCGCGAAGGGAGGTCTTTCCCAACAAGAACGCAACAAGGACAGAACTCTATGTATGAACTGTCTTGTTGGACAATTTCTCGATTCATGTGCGGATTGTTAAATGTTTATTTTTTGTAAATTGCGTTATGTCTAAGGAGGAAGTAAAGAAGTTTGAATTTAACAAGTCTGCAGTGAACCCTTGAAATTACACGATGATAGGTAGTTACAGGGACGCTCGACTTATTTAGTCGAGTAGGTCCGAGCTTGTCAGAGAATCAAATCCAAGCTTGCTCGGAAGGGACTAATATCGGTTCCGACTACGCTCATCGGAGTGTAGTTTTTGGTTTGGTTAGGTTTCCAAATAGGGATTTAGTTAAGTATTAACAACGCTTTATAAATCGTCGATCTTCTTCTTCTCCCACATCAACGATGGATGGTCGTGGTGGTAGGATGGAGGCAGCTCTGGTTGTTGTTGTTGCTGCTGCCCCTCCACTGCTACAGTCGTTGCATACAACACGCTACGTAAGCCCCACATACATGATCGTATGAGTGGAGGTCGAGCACCCCTAACCTAACCTAACCTACTATAGGTTCCTACACAAGGTGGTGTAACAGACTCTTGTTTACACCACCTGCCTAGCCTGTGCCTGTCTAACCTACCGTTTTTACACGCCCGCATGTTCGAATATGTGACCGTCATGTAACACATCTACTGTAACCGTAACCTGCCATCGGCTGTGTAACCCGTTCGATCCCTCCGAAAAGCTTTTGCCCTGTTCCCGACGCTAGGCGACTGTTACGGTTATGTTAAATATGTTACAGGACGGTTACATACACTAATCTGGACACATCTTTGAGCTTAACCATCTCTCTGAACACAACCATGGATAAACCAGAGTTTGCGAGCATAATGCTTCGAGCAGGCAGTGCAAACGAGGCTGTACACAAGTGCAATCTTTGATTGACCATCAGTCGCAATCATGACGGGTTAGACCCACGAGACATCCGACCTCCTGAAAATCAGTGACCATCCATTCAACATCTCGAATATATTCAACCAAAGCTATAACCACAGCCTCAGTCGAACTTAAGGTCCCAACCTTTTGTTTAGATGTTTTCCACACAATCGCACAATGTTTTTCCACACAATGTTTCCCAAACACTTTAATGATGTGGCCAATAAAACCTTTAGCATCAAAGGTAACATGCCATAAGGAATCACTATACGCCTAAATACGCAAGTCATTACCCTTCGGAAAAGATAATCTAAGTCATTTGGTGACTTCTACATATATTTATACTCTTTTTGCAGCCGCTAAGTTCATACCTTTGTGATATTTATGGCTGGCCGCGTGCCCTAAAACAGGTTCATAAAAAGTTGGATAAGCCAGAGCAACCGTTAGTGCAAAATGAAATTAACGAATCATTGCCTTTGCCATCGAAGAAGGATGTAGAAATTTTAATACTACACTAACCTTTAAAACGGTGCTCCTTACTACGAGCAAACTGGTGGTATAGATACACTCCACCAATAATTCCAATCGTCAGAACGAGTAGACCAGTCACAAAAGCACACACTGTGGTAACAGTGCTAACACGACGAGAACGGGGTCTAAGAGCAATGTAAGAAATGAGAAATGAGAATCCTCACATTCATCCAATCTCTGACTGGGCTCTGCAGGAGTATACCCATTCTTGATGCCACGCCACTAATCTCAAATCGTCCAACTATTCTTTGAACGTATTGAGCTTGAGACAATAGAGCCCATTGGAATCCTGTTGAAATAAAAGTTGCAAACACAGGTTACTGCTAGTTTCCACTAATGTAAACTCGTTAATGATCCTAACGGCGAGTTCGTCGATCATGGAATCAACGCCCAAAAAGCAAAAGTGTTCTTTATGCACACACGTTTGTATTTTCGTTCGTAGCTGTCTGGCTGTGTTTTTGTGCTTTGATCATGCTTCCATTTACTGGATGACAATTTTGTTAATCTTTCTACAGCTTGTTTTCTAATGTCTCACTTTACTTTTCTTTGTTCACGTGTCACAGGTGGGGAACATTTATCCGGCAGATGCTTCAGTCATTATTAAGAAAGTCAGTGTCTGTTACATTTGAGATTAAATTACGGGGACCAGGGGCATATTTACAGAAGGGTTAGGAGTATATATAGCCCAAGGTGACAAAATCTGAGGGCCGGCAATTTTTGTATAAATAGAGGAATAAACCGAAGCAACAACTTATTTTTTTAATAATTTTAAAGTGTAGTCTTGGCTTTTAATGGATCGTGGACCTACAGAAAAAAATGAATAAAAGGTCCTCAAAAAAGGGGAGGGGGCGGAAAAAATGCTTGAAACTGAGGGCTGGCGGCAAAATGATAAATCTGTCTGCAGAGAAGTGAAGAACGATCAGTGTGTGTACTTTATGTGGTGAGTTATTTTAACGGTGTTGCCATTTAGGAACAAATGAATCATGGCCTTTAACATGGCCGACATTGCATTAATTTGGGGCAATGACATGTAGCAGTGATACCATCGTACCATCGTCACATTGACGTTCTGCGGGTATTTTGCAGAGGGATATTCAGAAAATGAAGTTATAAGAAGCCAATGGCGGAATCTGCACAGATAATGACGTAAACGACAAATATATCTTAAAATAAGAGAAACAAGCAAAGCCAACCAAAATGCAGTACTAAGTACAGCTTATGCAGCCCAGTTTACCTGAATTTGAAAAATATTATTGTTCCTCTTCCCTCACAGATAACAATAGCAGTTGAAAAGGACGTTAATTCGACAATTTCCAATTTTACAAAAGGGATCAGGTTGCAAAATCAGTAGTGTGGGTGGAGGGGAGTGGAGCGACCTAGAGAGTGACGTGAGGAGAAACCAGTAGAAAAATTAAATTAGCCTATCTGAATTAATCTTATTCACGAAATCGTTAAGACGTACAGGACAGAAAAGAAAAATAATGCTTAAAATAAATGAAACAAGAATACCGATGTAAAGTATCGCATTACCACAAATTATAAGCGACATGTGGTTATACTTTACAGCTTATGCAGCGCAATATATTTGAATTAAAAAATAAATCTTTGAGTTAAACAGTCAAACTTTGCCAAGGGGAAGGGGAGGGGGGAGGAAGATCCAGAGATGGAAGTGGGGAGAACGAAACCAATGAAAGATCGGCAGACAGGCAATGCGCCAAGTTGACTGGTTTATAGGGTTAACCGTGGCGACCCTTCCTTGGTTGAATGATACCACTACTTTCAAAGGCCGAGCCTTTTAGGAAACTTAACGGTTTTCTAACTCCAGTTTTGGTTTTTGGTGGATAAGAGTTTGCAGGACGGACCGTAATTGTTGCGCCATGTAGGCAGCATACGGTCCAGTAGTGTTCTCAGTGGGATTATGGCCAATCTACAATGAAATGGCACAACCCTCACAACGTCCTCAGTGCGTCTTGTGACTTTTTTTCCAACCTCTGCTTCGGCAGTGAGAATGCTTACGATATATGTAGCACTGCGCACTTGCCCTCCGCGGCCAGTCAGTAGCAACGGCCACTGGGATCCCGGGCAGCGTGCAGGCGACCACATGGTGACATTGCTTGCTCCGTATTCATTTTTCACCACGTGACCGAGAATTATCAAGGGAAAACGGAGGTGGCCGCGCGTCACGTCGCTGTGTTTTCTGACCGCTACGACCACTGGCCGCACGACCTGGCCGTCTAGTGTGCGGGGGCCCTAAATATCGTTTGTTGGTGCGAAAGGGCATAGGCCTACAGTTTTTAGGCTATCATTGTTATTCTTCTTTTTTTTTTGTTCGAACAAGTAAAATACAAATCTAGTTATCCCACAGGCAATCACGAAAAAAGCTCATGGAAAATATATGCTTTTTGCCGCCCCCTACCCCCCCCCCCCCCCAAAAAAAAGAAAACTGGATGAACGGATTTTTGTATTAAAAAGAGGCATCAAAAGTTTTTTTTGGGGGTAGGGGAGGAGGTGGCAAGATGTGTGTAGCCCCCAGGCGGCAAAACTCCAAAATCCGCCACTGTCACCTGAGGGGCGTTGTATAATTCGTGAAGCCGGAGTGACTGTTTTAGTAGATCTTGGCATAGCATTAGGCTTTAGCATTTTTCTTAGTGGCAACCCTAGCAGTTCGTTTCTTAAATCTCGTTTATAGTTATTATCCACAAAGTGACCAGAACAAATAGGTGATTTAATGATGTCGAACGACTTTACCCTTTTGCGTAGATTTTGCCATTTTAGTTTTAACTCTCTGTTTTTGGGAAATAATCGTAGGATTTGTATAAGTAACTGTCTTTGCCAGTCATGCTATAGCTTAATGATATATCTGAATCGAGTTTTTTTCCCAAAGTTAGACGCAAAGGCCGTTTGCGCATCTCTGCGCATTCTTTCTTGAACGAAATGCCGCCATATTGAAAGTCCGGTTTATTTTAATCGGTTTAATATTTAAATTTAAAGATATTTGATTATTAAGCAAATTCAGATCAACGTTGGCAGAGTTTTGATTTTCAATAAAATGTTTGATTACTATTAAAAAACGCTTAAGCGTATAAAATACGGATGTAAGCCTAAAATAACTTAAAGCCCTAAAGGAATAGATATTAGAAAAAGACATGTAAGCCATCAGCGTCGCACTAATACGTGTAAAAGAATCTTCAGCAATCCAAAAAAACAAGCTGGAGCTTCTTTTACACGTACTAGTGCGACGCTGATGGCTTACACGTCTTTTTCTAATATCTATTCCT
>JAHWFP010261606.1:14755-29792 GCA_023313725.1 Lithobius niger
ATTCTTTTACACGTATTAGTGAGACGCTGATGGCTTACATGTCTTTTTCTAATATCTGTTCCTTTACGGCTTTAAGTTATTTAAGGCTTACATCCGTATTTTATATGCTTAAGCGTTTTTTTTTTTAATACTAATAAGCTATACAAATTGAACGTCGGTTCATTGATTTGATCTCTAGGTGACAGGAAGGTTCTAGCCCATTTAGCTTTCCGTGTCAAGAATATTGTAGTTACATTAAAATAGCTTGCAAAAGAACCTAGGCCTTGTCCATACCTACGTTTTAAGCTATAGAACTTAAGGAATCGGTTTAGTGGTTCGATCTCGAGGTGAGACCAAAGAGTCACAACAATAACATTAATGATTTCTGCCCAGTGCTCTACAATAATAATTGCTCTGCCGACGAGAATACTGTAGTCACATCAAAATCTTGTTCAAAAGGCCCTGGTAGGTGTTAATACCTACATTTTAAGCTATAAAAATTGAAAATCGGTTCATTGGTTCGATCTGTAGGTGAGAGCAAAAGTTCTAGCCCATTTGGCTTTACGTGTCGAGAATATTGTAGTTGCATTAAAATAGCCTGCGAAAGGCCCTAGGCCTTGTCCATACCTACGTTTTAAGCTACAGAACTTAAAAATTGGTTCTGTTGTTCGATCTCCAGGTGAGGGCAAAGAGTCCCAACAACAACAACAACAACAACAAGAAATGGCCATGCTGTGGACGCCGAACGGTTCAATTTTGTCATTAAAATTTGTAATGCGGTGAAATAGTTATGACACGACCCCAAATACCGAATTTAGTTGGTCTATGTCAATTGCGGGCGAAACTACAGGAGTTCAAAGTTTGACGTTTAACATGGAAGTTCATGCTGAGGCTTACATAAGGACAGCTACCGCGGTCCTTGATAATGGTATTTGGGTTGATATTAGTAACCTGGCTACCGAAAACCATTCCATACACTTGTATGGAATACTGAGATGATACCAGATGATTCCATACACTTGTATGGAAGACTGAGATGATACCAGAACAATTTAGTGTTTTTCTCATTGTTAATCCGGTCATCAAATGTTTTCACCTAAGCGAGTCTGACAGTCTTATTGACTGTATTCCTTAATGCTTTGTATTGTATTTTAGCCAATGCAAAGGATTCTTAGTTTTATTAAATAACGACATTTCTCTAGCAGGCTTATTCATATGAGCCCAAATACCATTATTTATCCAAGGACAGGCTGGCTTTTTAGATTTAAAAGTTTCATATGGCATATGAATATCCACTAACTCTGTAATAATGTTATTCAAAGTGGAAACTTTATCATCAATGGTTGGCTTATCATAAATAAAATACCAAGGAGCATTAGCTGCATCAGCTTCAAACAAATTTATGGAAAGGTTTTTCCAATTCCTGGCTGTACCAATATTTTTAGCAATATCAAGAACAAGAACGTCATAAGCGAAGTACACAAAGTTGTGATGACTGATGCCCGGTTGGATAGCTTAATCAACGATTGTGATTTTATCTTCTTGTGTAATCAAGAGACAAGGTCAAGCAAAGATTAATCAGCATTGCAAAAATATGTTGGCTGATCAACCAGTTGCATAAGATCGTGAATGTGACAAATATCCTTCATTGCATGATATCGTGGGGTGGAAGGGTTCATTAAATTAATATTAAAGTAGCCTACTAAAACGAAGTTATAAAGAGAATTTTAAGAACTTGAAGGGATGAAACAGGAAGGCTACAATTCACAATACCCAAAGTAATGGAAATAGTTTTAATTTAAACCTAAGCCAAAGTTGTTCTAGATCACCTTCATTGCTTGTTGGTGCATAGATTGTAGTAGCTTTTATATGATTTTTAATGTAGGTGGCAACTTGCCCTGACGCTTTATGAATTCGGTCATTTCTAATCAAATAATAGCCAGGAATGTTGACTAAATGATCAGCCATTGATGCCTTCAGCTGTATACATTTCAGTAATTGCAACAATGTCAAAATTGCCAGCCATTACGTACTCAGTTCAGACAAATGTGGAACCAGTGACTGAACGTTAGACAGACCAACTTCCAATGCCTTACTAAATTTCGAAAGATGTTCTTCAATATGCCTTTACTAATTTTTATAAAAACTAGGCTAATTTTTCTACTCGTTTTGTGACGGATTACCACACTAGGAATGAACCTGTTTACACGACGTGTAACCGAAAGTTGCTAGGGAAAGACTCCACAAATGCAGTTACTATCTGGGTAGTAAATTTTTTAATTATTGCCTACCGAAATTAAACTGGGCTGAAATCGTTCAAGAAACATTTGTTTAAGTAAGATTGCTTCTGTTTTTTTTTTTTTTTTGTACGACCCTCACCGAAACGTGAGCATCTGTTTCTGTGGTGTGATATTCGTCTTTTGCCAATGCGTGCTTTGTAAACTGTTCCAATGCAGCCTCCCAGTCTAAAATCAAGAGTGTCAGTAAATTCATGCCGAAATGGGGGGCTGAGTAGGTGACTGACGGACAAGATATCTCCGAATATCTTGTAATATTCTATATTCCAGCGGACAGTAACTCCAGTCTTTAACAATCAGAAACAAAACCCACAAAGGTGAAAAACCCGGCCAAGTTACAGCTAATTACATAGTGATGATGTCAGAATACAGATGGCTGCGACCAAGTTACTACATGGGTGTACCAATCCCAACCGAAGAGTGTTCCACGTAAAACGCAGTAATATCACCTTCGCCAACAAACAACCGCCAAGCTAACTTCGCCGAGTATTAGATCATCGGTTAAATGAAAAACCTAACCCTAGCTACAATCCGTCAAGTTAGCAACTTTGTAGTAACTTTGTAGCTGCCGTTTTAGTTTTCTGTAGGGCAAAAGCTGGGAAGACTACAGCAGCAACTTTGTCCGTCCGTTCGTCTCTCCGTCGCCTTTTTCAACAACAGTCAAGTAAACTTAAAAAAAAAACATGCTAATTAAAACATTGTGGCTTCCTTCGCTAATAGGCGTTTTGACGTAGATCAATGTAATAATAACATTTGTCTAACAGTTTAAAGATTCCTCATTTCCACGGCAACGTAAAATCTCGACACCGTGTTACGTGAATGAATAGGCCTACTCTCGAACCAAACTCTGCGTTAGCTGCTACTTGCGTAATTAAAACAGTTAAGTCTTTAAGAGCTGAAAACTAGGCCTAAAATCTAAAACTAGGCCTAAAGGCAAACACATTTTTAACCTGCAGTTGTGATGGTGACTTCGTTTAGAATAGAGAATGTTGTTGCAGTGCGCGATAGAGGTGTGCGCCTCAGCAGAAGCAGAAATGGCAGAAGTTACAGAAGACCAGTTGCGACTGCCCCTGCCTGTTTGTCCTGATATCAGTATTTCGATTGGCTGAAACTTGGCGTGTTCTTTCAATCTTGTGGGTTTTGTTTCTGATGTCGCTTCTTTTGTATTTTGTTGTTGTTGCATCTTATGTTTGTCAGTACCTAGTTAGCAGTTCAATGTTATTTTTTAAATTAAACGTGCGATTTTTTAGTACTTTTTTTTTGCCCGCTTTCTTTTGGTGCATTTTTTTGTACTGAATTTAACTTGTGTTCAGTTGCCTGTTGTTCCGCTTGTTTTTTTTTCCAATAATTTAGCCCCCCCCCCCCCGTACTGGTTTCACGAAAATCTAAAATTAGCCATGCATTTTAATGCCTTCTTATGAACCCAGTAGGTTGCAAATGATATACTACCATAAACTATAAACGCTGCGTCAGTTGTATATGAACAGTATGCTTGTCGCCCTAACACGTAATAAGCTCTGCCCTTATAAATAGCAGCAAGAATATATAGGGTTGGGGAGGAGCACTTGTAACTCTAAAAAGTCCCTATTGAAACGTGTTAGATCTATTCCAATTAGTTCCGTCAGAGTTTTCAGAGGGTGCCACGTGTTCCATCTGGTAAGTTTTGCTCATTTTTCAGCCCAAATCTAAAGTAAACTAAATTACAACTAAGCTAAACTAAATAATAATTAAATACAAGCTAGTTTCGTTTAGTTTAATTTAATCCACCCAAAATCAAAACTGGTATAAGAGCAGCCGCCAAGTTTCCAAAAATGGTCGGCCTTTGAAGGTAGTGATATTATTCCACTAGGGAAAGGCCGCCAAGGTTAATCCTATTAGCCAAGTTAATCGTACCTACTAATAGTTCGAAAGTTAAATGAAAACTAGAATATTGTTACTAGCGGTAGCAATCTTCAAGTTTTCATTTAACGTCCAAAGTATTATTCCGTGCGATTAACTTGGCTAATAGGATTAACCTTTGTTCTTTAACAGTTCGTGTATGCCGTTGTATGCTGGTGAAGAGGTTTACAATGTTCGCATAAGGTTTAGGTTTAAGCTAGATTAGGGTAGCTTAATCATGAGTGTATGGCTTTCAGGTCACATAATACTCAATAAAATAAAATAAAATAAAATTATCCGTATTGTTATTTATAATACATTTAATTTGTTGCCTACCCCCACTTCCCCTCACCTGATAAAAGTGGGGGTAATGATGCACTTCCCCTCACCTGATGAAAAGTGGGGGGTTATAGCGTCCTTCCATTTTCATCGATCTGGAGGAGGGTGCTACCTTTTTTACAGCTTTCGTCGATCTGGAAGAACAGTCTCCTGTTCGCCACAAGAGCACAGTGGGGAGTGGGACTGGTGCAGCTTATAAGCATGTGCATTGAGGCGGGTGTGCCCTGTCCTAAGCCGGAGATGTCACCAGCTGAATAATGTGAGAGCCTGCTCAGGGCCTTGGCAGCATTGACTTCCCATTCATTGATTTTACACCTCGTTTGAGATGCACCTGAAGTCATGACTGGAAACTAGTTTCCCCATCTCACATCTGAACTGTCGTCTCAACTTTTTTTCAGTCCGGGTTGTTCCGATCTTATCAAGGACACGGTTGGCTCTTCCACCCTTGCCGGGTTTCCGCAAACTTCTCCGTAACGAACCCCTTGAAAGCATTTGAAACGCCCTTTATGAATACTTAACTTTTTTGATCACCTTTTCACCATTTCGTAGTCTTAGGAGCAGTGTTAGTGGGTCCACTCCCTTCTGCCACCCTTCCACGTCTGTGGTAAATTTGTTTATTTATTTATTTACAAATTTCAGCCAGCGCTGTCGCATATATATTTTTATCTCGATGGCAGAACTTTTATCAGTACTATACTTCCGTTCCTCAAAACCGGAAATTCAACGAGCTGTACACCCTTTTTTCATCTATAGAAGCAGGTGACGTATTTTATTGAGAATCAATTAATGGTTCAGAGACTGTCGTTGAATGCAACAGAGTTGGACGCAGAGATCGCCAACTTCACCAAAATTTAGTCCGATTTACCGCATATTTATTTAATATTTACCTCACCATTGTCCAATTCACGAAAATCGTAAATCCATTGCTCTCAGATAAAGCGCCATAGCCAGTGGCCGCTAAGGTAACAATAACGGAATTGAATAATGACTTTCTGACAATGAAGTTTGACAATGAGAACTTGGGGGGCAGACTACTAGCATGGTCCTTGATACATTTAATACATTTACAATACGTATTGCCAAATTCAGGATAACCTCATGTATATATATATTTCGTTTAGGATCAGACTTAGCTCAGGAGCAGAGCTAAAAGGATTATTAGGGATCAGGATTAAACAAAGCTTCAATAATCAGCAAGAAGGCGAGCGGGCTCATTCTTGCCACAGTAGCAAAGAAAAAGGGCGAGAGGCCGACAATGAAAACGGATATGCGCCCTAACAATTACAAACATTATTACTTCAATAATGCTGACTATTAGAACCGAGTTGAAGCAGCGGGAATCAGCTAGACCGGCGTATCCGGGGAACAACACTAGTTGTTATTAAATAACGCTAGTATTCTTTTGCAAATATCTTTAATTTAATTAAGATATCTGCAATTCTTTAAAGATAACTGCCTTTGAATTAAATATATCTAAAATTAATTTAAAGATATCTGTAATTCACTTACAGATATTTCTATTCAATTTCAGATACGGATTCAAATACGGATATCTGTAATTCGCTGTATTTAAAGATATCTGTAACTAAATTGCAGATATCTTTTAATGAATTACGGACATCTTTAAATGAATGACAGATATCATTCATTGTAAAGAATTGCAGATATCTTTCATTGAATTAAAAATTATGTAATTGTATAATAAAAGACGAAATGGCTTGCCGTATAAATTCGCCCTCATTTCCGTTTGTGATTTTAAGGCCTTTAAGAATTGCATACGCAAAATTTGTGGAAGAACATCCAACCCAGACAGTAGGCCAAACTCAATGACTGGCTTAGTTCCATGGTAGATGCAACAGCTGGGAGGTCGTCGGTATCTTAAAACAGCAGTGTATGAATGCATGCACGAAAATTGTAAAAAGGAAAAAAAAAAGATATTTCAAGCATCTACCATCAATTATGTCTTAAGCAGAGCGCTGGAGAAAAAGATTCGAGACTGTTCTTGATTTGATGAATGAGTTTAAGTAAACCGTGTCTAAGTGATCACGGTGACAGGTTTATTGTTGTTTGCGTGTGTGGTCCGCATATTCGACAAAATAAGTCAGTGCATAACAGAATGCATTACCGACCTTCCTTTTTGGAATCATTCCGTTAGGAAGAATCTCTTCTGTATCAACAGAGAAATGCCACCAAGCAGAAATTAAAAAAAAGTACCAAAGCATACAGGAAAGTTGTAGAGGGTTCTCGGAACAACGGGAGCAAGCGCAACCCGTTCAAAGTGGCCGGCTGTCTTCCAATAGGCTAAACCGGATCGAATCCAGGTCGACTAAGACACATTAAAAACAAGAGACTGCAGCGACTACCTCGATGCAACCGTTCTTCTGTACACACCCGCCACTTCTTAAATATGTTCT
Source organism: Lithobius niger (assembly GCA_023313725.1). Taxonomy (NCBI): domain Eukaryota; kingdom Metazoa; phylum Arthropoda; class Chilopoda; order Lithobiomorpha; family Lithobiidae; genus Lithobius; species Lithobius niger. Next base: position 21,663 of record JAHWFP010261606.1, read on the forward strand.
GGCACACACCTCATTCTCGCACTACAACAGCGATCTCTATTATACGATCTAAAGGCAGTAACCATCACAATTAAAAACATGTTAGCTTTTAAGCCCAACTCAGATTTTAGACGTGATTCTCAGCTTTTACGCCCTTTTTTTGCCTGCCGATTTAATTTCGTAATTAGTAGCGTTATGGTGTAATACAGTGCGCCTTCTGGCACAGGTACAATGTTCGCCAAACACCACGTATATAGATCAATGATAGCGAGTAAAGTGACGGATAGGATAGAAGAATGTATAGGTAGTGCCACTCTTTCTCTCACAACGGACAACTACACTGTGACTGAGGTTGTCGCTAATGACCAAGCTGTCGACGCGCCATTAAGCCTCAATCCCCCCTCTCACAACGGTGAACATTTGGACGAAAGAAGTACCTCCTTTTAGCGATTTACCGGCAGAGGGAGCTGTCGTCAAGTAACAGGAAACGGAAAGCATCATGGGGATACTAAAACAAATTGATCACGATAAGAATAGAAAATTAATCGGCTTAAAATATATCATAATTCCGATTAGGACATTAAAATAATTTTAAGGACGATCAGAACTGGCTGATCAAGTTTTATTTTTAAAATCCAACATTCAATTTTAAAACGGGTTGTCGTTACGAGTGAAGCTAAGTATAACACATGTTATGTGTTCCGAGAACGTCCGAGTAGCGTGCTCGTCGGCAGCTCAGGCTGAAGCTTCAGCCGTGGTTTACGTTTATTGTAACGAACTATATATATACAGTTTGAATAGAACACAGAATAAGTTCTTCATCTTCGGGCTTTGCCCACGCACGAGTATTTCGTCTGTTTCCGAAGGTATTGTCGCTATTACAATACTCACCATGGCAACGATGCCACCATTTTGTATTTCAAGTTTCACCTCCTACGAGAACATGACAAGTGCTGCATTCTGGTGCCGTTGGTGGAAACAGGTCTTTCTTTACCAAACGTTTTCAGAAAGCGTCACTACCTACTACACTACCCTTGTAACGGGAGAGACCCAAGGAAGAAACGTCGTGTTGTTGATGAAGCCCGCAGCGACACGCAGCAACTTAACGTTGCCGTGGTAACTGGTTTTAGGCCTAATTTTCAGTTTTTAGTCCTAATTTTTTTCACATGACGTATTAATATCGGAAATAGCAGATAACGGAGAATTTGGTTCGAGAGTATAGCAGCCTATTCATCCATGCAGCACGGCGACGAAACTATTTTAAATGTGTGTCCACAATGAAATTCTTTTGTGTTTACGGTTGCATGTTATCCTTAGGGTTTATATGCGACTATCAAATGTTATTATTTCATTAAATCATGCGCAATGGCTGTTTGCCGTGACGTCACCATGAGTTAGCCAATGACGAACGAGAACAACGGCTGTTTGGCCGTCTGATTGGACTAGCCCAGTCACGTGATATGCACGTCACAGCAAACAGCCATGGCGTGTGGTAAAGTTATGGCGAAAAAAGCCTATTAGCTCTAAGGAAGCAATGATGTTTTAATTTGCCGTGTTTTTAAACTAAATTGTAGTCACTGAAACTGATCGTGAAAACTTCGTCGTGTATATCTGGTATCGTAGCAAAGATGAAAAAAGCGACAAGCGGACGGCCAAAGACGTTGCAATAGTCTGCTGTACGGAACACTAAAACAAGGATGCCCTAACACTGCACCAGTAATTCGACGTGTCATATGGTAAAGTAATGAAAATTTGCAATTGACGTATGCAGTTGGAAAGCCAAACATACCAACAGGACACTGCTAAAAGTCTGAATGTGTGGTGTACTGAACAATATCTATTTTGCACATTATATTTGAAAAAAAAAATCGTCTCCTAACTTTTGCTATTATATACAACTAGTTGTGCCCGTGCGCATGCTGCGCACCCCCCCCCCCCACCCCGCCCCGCCTTCCTCCAGGTGTTTGGTCTGTGATTTTAAATTTATCAAACCTAAGACCGAACATGTGAATGGCTCTCACATATGCCCTCTTCCCCACAATTACTTTAACCCCCAATCCCCACACTCCTGCCCCCTCCCGGATTCGCATACGTGTGCCCCCATACACGCTTGCCCGCCTCCCCCTCCCGAAAACGTCGCCCCGTGACATTCTCTCTTTGGTGCAGCTCCGGAAAAGTCGCTGGTATGCGTTTTACTGAAGGCTAAAAAAAAAACCCTATGTGTTATAACCCGAACTTGTAGTCCAAGGCCGTCAATAGACGGCAACATGGCAGGTTTGGTAAGTGGCGCTATCTGTTCGAAAACTTTGGAAAAGTGTCCCAATCCGAATTTGAAGGCAAATCCCGTCAACAGATGGCACTACAGGGTGGGGTACTTGATTTTACGACGGAATGGCGAGGCCGGTGACTTGGCCGCCTGCTCCCTATTATATATGTAGATGCAGCAATTGCGCCAGAATCTTGTTAGTCCAGGTAAATTAGGAAAAAAATGTCATATTAATTGATATGTAATTTTGTTTTTCGCATAATGTTCACGTTGGTTTCCTGAACAGAACAACATAGTAAAAGTCCCCAAAAATCGGACGTTGGCGTCTATCTTGGAAAATGGCCCCCACTTTTCAGTTTTTTGACAATAACTCCTTCGCCGCTAAGAAATTGAAAGCATAATGTGAAACTAAAATGTTCAATACACAATTCTGGACAAGAAAGGTTCTATACATCCTTTAGGTAAAGGCAACCGTTGAACCCGAATATCGTATTTCAAGTTTACCCTCCTTAATTTGCACGAGCGCTTCATTGTTCATTTGGTTGTAATGGTGACCTTCGGTTTCAAATTGTTCTTGCAAGCATTCTAATAGCTCGAAATGGGCATGCTTAGGATTTTCTGAAAGGTGGTGATGTATTCTTTCCATTAATCCTAACCGAATTTGTGTAACTTAGATGGAACCATTCTACCGCCATTTAAAATTGAAGAGGTAATGGTGTAGCGGCGAAAGATTAGTTTTCAAAGTGCTCTTGCGAGCCTTCTAGCAGCTCGAAATGGACATTATTAGGATATTCTGAAAGGTAGGGATCTATTCTTTCCATCAATCGTAACCGAAATTGTTTACCTTAGATAGAAGTAAAATATAAGCATTACACTGGCACTTTGAAATTGAAACTAGTTGATACACCAATTACAACTATACCTTTAAACGGGCGTAGGATGGTCCTCATATAAGCTAAAGAATTTCGGTTAGGATTGATGAAGTGAATAGATCCCCACCTTTTAGAATATCCTAAGCATGTCCATTTAGGGCTATTAAAAAGATAGCAAGATCTATTTGAAAACAAAAATCACTGTACGCTTTCGCAGCTACGCCATTACCTCTTCACCTTTAAATGGGCATAGGACGGTCCCTATCCAAGTTACACAATTTCGGTGAGAATTGATGGAAAGAAGAGATCACCACCTTTCAGAAAATCCTAAGCACGTCCATGTCGGCCTATTAGAAAGCTCGTAAGAGCACTTTGAAACTGAAGGTCACTATAACAACCAATTGAACAGTAGAGTGCTCATGCATATTAAGGGGGTAAACTTGAAATACGATTTTCGGGTTCAATGGTTGCTTTTAACTAAAAGATGTATAGAATCTTTCTTCTCCAGAATTGTGTGCTGTAAATTACTGTTTCACATTATGTTTTTAAATTCTTAACGGTTAAGGAGTTATGGCCAATAAACTGAAAAGTGGAGGCCTTTTTCCAAGATGGCGGGCAACGCACCAGTCCGATTTTCTGGAACTTTTACTATGTTATCGTGTCTCGCGATTGCGTTCGGCCTTATATCACACATACAACTAGTTGTCTCGCTCTGTTTGCTCTCGGCCTTTCACAATGCATATCTCCACTAATAACGGACCAAATCAACCCCTTTCGTCAACCCTTAATAAGCCTACACTTCAGCTTCATTCCTACGGAAACAGGACTTTAAAATTCATCTCCGTAATTTCACAATCACAGTTTGAAAAACGTTTCAAACTGGGCCGTAGCACTCGCAACTTCCAGTCGCCGTTATTGGAAAATCATGTATATTTGTATTTATTTTTCACTATTCACTTCAGGCAAAAAGCCTAAAAACACTAGCTTAGTTGTGTCAATAGGAGGGGCTGTCAATCGGCACTTAACCTCACATACATGTTGGATACAGACTTTTAGTATGATATTTTTTATTCCTATTTGACGATCGCAAATGCCATGAAAAATGTGAAACTACCTCAAACTTCAATTGCGTTGAGATGCAATTGCGTTGTTTTAACGCTGCGGTACCGCTGCGTTGATGGGGGGAATTGCGGTGCAAAAAGACCGCACGAGCGGCGGGCGGTAACGCAACGTCGACGCTGGCACGTGTGCTGTACCCAACAGATGTCCCGTAAACCAAACCGCAAATGCGGTACCGCAGCGTCGACCGCAAATGCGGTGCCGCACGTGTACACCGGCGCTAACTGTCATATTTCACAACATGTGGCACTGGACCCTTGAATAAAATTTCCCTCGTGAGCTTTGGCCACACCAGTCCTACTGTCTCCCTGTCTGTATGTTGATCACTTCCGCAGTTACGGTCAAAAGCATGAACCGATTCGAAGAAATTTGGTGTATTGTACATACGTTAAAAATTATGCTATGTAGCATTTAATAAATACGTGTGAAAACATCTCTTCTGCTGCGACTAATCCGAGCGAGCGTCAATACGCAACATTAGCATTTAAGCAAATTTACAGCGAGGAAGGCATTTTGTGTCTCCAGACATTGCGTGTCTTGCCTCCCTACTCCACGCTAGTTCTCGCACCTACCAGGAAGCTTAAGCCTCTTAACACTGCTTTGGTGATATTAGATTTTTGGCGATGTTAAATCAGTTGGCTTTCAGCCAGGAACTGAAATGTGCGGCTTCTCTCCCAAACGAAGTTTTGCAAACGGTGGAATACAAAGCGAGTGTTACAACACGGGTAGCCTACTACCACGTCCTTCGGAGGTGAATGGCATGTATTTACTCTTATTTTTACATTTTAGATTCGATTTTGTTTATTTTACTTTCATAGTTAAATACTGTATATTTATTTTAAATTTAGATTTTAAAATAAAAATGGAAACAATTTTGAAACTCGACACCCTCGAACTAAGGAGACCTAGATCAGATCTAAATGTGACGTACCTGCTTCTGCATGACCAACTTAATGTTAACTACACAATCTTCTTCAAACGACATTTGGGTGAGCGAACGTGGAGGCACTCCTGGAAACTAGTCGTGAGTAATTTCAAGACTGATGTCATGAAGAACCTTTTTGGAGCTTGAGTTGGAAACTGTTGGAATTCTCTTCCACCCATAGTGGTATCTACTACCATGGAGACCTTTAAAAACCGTCTTAGGCCTATCTGCCTTGATAAGTATATTAGGAGAAATTTTGTTTGGTGGTGAGTAGCCTACTTAACTTAAGTGAAGACCTACATCCCGGTATTGTATGTATTAACTTGTTTTATTGCATTTTTGGTTAGCATACGACCTATATTTGTTATCATATTGTTTTATGGTGTTTTAGTTGTGTATTGTCTATTGTTACCTTGTTCGATCGATATTCGATGTACTTGTTTTTCGACAGGACCAATGTAAGGACCCTATTGTTCATCCTTTTTGCTAAGGCAAATAAAAACTTTCTTAGCTTATCTTACCTTAATTGGTCTAATATTGGAGCCACATTTTTTGTTTTTCCTGGCAAAAGGACTAGCTATTTTGAATTCATTTTCCGCTTCCGTCTCACCATATGCTCTTGTGCAAAGAGTGAATGCTTTTCAGTTGGGTCTTATTATTTGTATTGAATAAACTTACTTATTTACCTCAAGCAAATACACAACTTACGTAAAATTTATAAGCTCTTTTGACAACGCTAAAAGAAACAAAAACAGCTTTTATAACTTTTCGGACAGGTGGATCTGGCTGGACCGATGATTCAGCAGCAGCCGCCATCTTGCACGCGTGTTCGACTCGCCTGTAACAAAATGACGTCACACTTGCCGTTATGGTGTGATGAAAGCTAAGCTTATTTCTAGTTCTATGTCGTGTCTAAATGGAAAAGTCAATTTCCACGCATGCGAATCGACATGTCTACCACTCCTTAACCAATCTTGAATTTTAAAATAACCGTTTGAAACCGTTGGGTACAGAATTCATTCATTTTTACAAAAAAACTTCGAAGTTTTGATCGTTTAATTAACTTGCCACTAGTGCTTACTTGAGTTGTCCAGCAAACTTTCCAACTGAGTTTCTAAATTGTTCTAAAGATTTACCATGCTGCGTGCGCTTGCAGAAGCTCGTCCTTGATTCCCTGAATCTACGCAGATTAAAGGTGTCTATTCACCGAATGACAAGTTGCATCATCTAGCGCCGTCTACCATTATTAAGTTCTATCTAGCACTTGATTTCAACAAGCGAAGGAATGCGCAAAGAAATTTCTTTATACACTACAAACTAGCCACGTTCCTCCTTAATTATTGAATGTAAAGTTGGTGCGTCTATGTCCACCAGGAAGAAAGCGGTCAAGGTTAACGATATCACTGTCACTAGATGGCGCCCATCTAGTGGTTCAAAATCTGCGTTTCAAAACGGTCGATATATATATAGAAAAGCGTCCATGATGTCCTTAGGCTTAACTTTACCGCTTGCTTCCTGGTGCACGTGGGCGCACCAAATTTTCACTCAATAATTAAGGAGGTACGTGGTTTGTTTGTTGTGTAAAAATACATTTATATGTGTGTCCCTTCAGCTGTTGAAAGCAAGGGCTAAACATGCTGCAGCTTGTCATTTGGTGCCAATCCCCCTTTAAAGTCGGACCTGGTGCTTGCGTAACGTTTGGCGGTAGCGTTCCATTCGAACGCCTAATAACAGTCATTAACCAATTACCTGCAATTAAGGGTAATTACCGCATTCGAGAAGCAAGGAAGTTGGAAACATTGGCCAAGCCATCGAACGCCAAATAAAGCAACAAGTTACCATGAGAACTGACATTCCATTCTTGTGTAAAATTGTATCCGATTGAGAGGCGCGAAAACGGACTACATTAGAAGGTTTTGAAGCCAATGGACAGACACTCGCAAAAGGTTGCTACAAGCGGCGGAGACGCTCTTTGCCGGCTTGTGGGACAAATTCGTTTGTTCTGTATTACAGAGTTAGCGGGTTCTGCTTTATTCTGAGTAATAAATCTTACGTTGCGTCTTACATCTTACATTGCATTCTAACAATTGCATAGTATCGTTCCTAGACGAAAATAGCAGTTACAAATCATTTAACTACAAGCCAAACAATCATTGATAAAGATTTTTATCATTGATCTAAAGATTCAATAGGTTGAAGATGCTACCATTGATAAACGACCTACGCCACCCCCGACCGCACTTTCAGTCGCAAATTCTGCAACCGCTAAATAACAAAAATTGAAACCATCACAATTAAAAATCAAAAGGTGTTAGTTTGTGTAAAGATAGGATTTACACAATTGAAATGCTCTCAGAATTTTTAAGCCTAACTTTTAGCTTCCGTTTTAATTTCGTTTAAGCCCCAAGTAGAACCCGCTAATTGCGTGTGAGAGTAGGCCTATATTCATTCATGCAATACAACGTTGAGAGTTTAAGTTATCATAACAACGAGGAGCAAAGTCGAATATGTGTCGTTAACGGAATTCTTTTGTATTTAACGGTTGCCTTCCTTTCTTTTGTGGTTAAATGCGACGATAAATGCTATTATTTTGCTGAATTACGTCGAAAAAGCTTGTTAACTGTAAAGAAGCAACGATATTTTAATTTTCTGGTTTTTTTTTGTTTGTTTTTTGTTCACTTTATTACCAGCAGCATGGTGTATGTTTCTTCGGAATTTCTTAACTATTCAGGATTCCAATTTTACAACGGTGAGTATTAGGTCGATAAATTTGACATAGTGTAGTTGTTAGTGTTTTTTTTTACGGAGCACGAACCCCAAACTGGGTTATCTGCCCCACGACAATGAGAGATCCACTTTAGCTGGAGAAATCCAAGTGGAAAACCCAGGATCTTTGACAAAGTGTAATTTCTTCCCTAACAATTGGTCGATTTATGGCACATTCGAGGTCAGCAATACTTTTGGGGGTT
>JAHWFP010261610.1:0-26115 GCA_023313725.1 Lithobius niger
CCGAAACGTAAGTGATAAAGGTGGCTTACTGAACTGTGTTATTTCTATAGTGTATGGTTTTCGCTGTTGGCTTATTTCCAATTTTTCTTAAAGTAATTTTAAACTACAGTTACTAACTACGGTAAAAAAGAAAATAGTATCAACTACAAACTGACTAATTTTAGTAGTTGCGACTTATCCTTCTAAAGCTTGAAAATAATCAATTGGCAAAGTACCAAGAGATGCGCAATGAGAATTCGGCCAAAGGTGACAAATTGTACCTTTAAAATTATTGTATATTAAGGTGCATTCGTATTTTTTTTTTTATTGAGAAAGATGTTCTTCAAATGTTGGCAAAAGCAGCATCAGACCACCATCCTATTCATTACTGAAATTGAGAACACAAGAGCTTGAACTGTCTTTGATACAGCTCTCTGTATGGGTGTGCGGTTTTATATTTTGGGTTCGATTCGATTTCGGTCGATTTTGGGGCAGGACAATTCAATTTCGATTATAATTCGATTTCGAAATTCAATTTTTTTCCTTTTTCGATTTTAAAGTATTTTGTTTTTTCAATTTGTATCTATAAAGGCTAGCCTTTGAAGAAATCAAGTTTTTCATTCAGTAATTTCGTGTAAACCAAACTTTGAATTGTGTGTTCACTTATTATACAAAACTACATTTTGGTATTAGCACAAAGTTAGAAAACAAGCTTCCACCTTCACCCCTTTTGAATAGCACCATCCTTAGACTTTATTTAGTCAAATTAACTTCATACATTGTGAAAGTTTGGTCAATTATTGCTCGTTAGTTGATTGTTAAACTTAACACTGGAGTTTAAAACGAAATCTTACTGTTGTAATTTAGGGCAATGGTTACATTATTTTAACATTGGTTAACATGGTACCGTACATAGTTGCCACATAAAACGAAGTCTTTACAAATTTTTGACTAACGGTAATGTTTTACTTGATTCTAATTTTGATGTTAAACTTTATTTAAGTTTATTTATTGAAAAAATTTCTCAAAATCGAAAATAATTTATCGCCATACTCCATGGGGATCTCGTTCCTCGATGGGTAATCTCGCTAATCGTTGGGAATCTTGTTAAACAAATTTTTCGATTTTTCGACACCTCCTCCACTTCGAAAATGTTGAGGCACACACAGGGGTGCAGAATATGCCAGAACGCTAGAACGAGGTTCGCGGGAAATTTTAGAGAACTGAGGAAATTCACTGAAAAATGGCTTGCCAACACAGTGAAAGGCTGTGGAAATTTGAAAAATCTGTACGAAAATTTTGTGGGAATTTTTATCCTGTAAGAATTTTATGCACCCCACACCTCTAGCATGCACTGCAACAGCACTCTCTATTATACAATCTAAAAGTAGTGACCATCACGATTGCCATTTAAAAATGTGTGAACTTTTAGGACTAGCTTTGACTTTAGGTGTATTTCTCAACCTTTAAGCCTAAATTTTACCTGCCGTTTTAATTTCGTAAGTAGCAGCTAATGGAGAATTGGCTAAATAGTACTTTTATTCATTTATGAAACACGGTACGGAGACTTTCTTAAGTAGCAGCTAACTGGGAGAATGGGTTTGAGAGTAGGCCTATTCATTCATGCAACATGGTGTGGAGACTATTTTAAATGAAGCTGATGTGTGCCATTAACGAAATCCTTTTCTTTTTACGGTTGCTTGTCTTCCTGTAGAATGGGACAAATCAAATGTTATTATTTCATTGAGTTACATCGAGAAAGCCTAGTAGTTATAAGGAAGCAACGATGCTTAAATTTGCCCTCTTCAAATTGTTGTAATCTAATGGTAAAAAGAGTTTTGTCTCAATCTGCTATTGTTCTCAAGTTCAAAAAAGCAACTGACAAAGTTATTGCAATAGTCTTCTTAACCAGACAACCTGCGCTTGTGCGCTTGTGTGGTGCAGTGGCAACCCAGACCACTGCACTGTGACTGAGGTTGGCGCTAATGACCAAGCTGTCGACGCACCATTAAGCTCAATCCCCCCCCCCCCTCTTCTTAACCATTTCCAAGTTCATCGACCAGTCCGACTTTGTGGCATTGTGCATTTCACTTAGTAAAAATGATCAGTGTACCGTACTTGCCAAATAATAGCACGTACTGCCGGGGCCGTACTCCCAGTTCGCCCTGGCGAGTCTTGTAAACATCACCTACCCATGTGCCAAATTTCAGCTCTCTTTGATTATTTCGGCAAAGTGACATGACCAACTAAAAAAATTTACATAATTTGGCCGACTGTCCAAACGACGGAGAGGTGTAACATTGACTCCCCTTAAATTAAATCGTCCTTGTTTTTTCATTTAACAGGGTTCGCAATAGAGGAAGTCTTTGAAAGTGCTGGAATTTGTTAAGAAAAAATTCAAAGCCTTGATTTCCTTGAAATTGTTAATTACGTCCTTGAATTTAATTTTTTGGTCATAATTTAAAGGAATTCCGTAGCTGTGTGCAAGATAAGATATACTCGCAAGTTTCGTTTTTTCTCCCCTCTGGCTTTTTTCCATTGCTTTTTTTTCCGCACACAATAAACATGAACATTTAGTGTTTTTTGAGATGCTGTAGGCTCTTCACTGGCAACACAAGCTACTTAAACAAGTTACTCAAATGTGAAGCTGATCAGTCTTATTTTACAAAGATTGTCAATTAAGAAAGGTTTTAAAAAAAAAAATGGTTTGCTGCTGGTCTTGGAAAAGTTCTTGAATTTTGTGTGTGCGAACACAGATTTGAATATTTCCCGTACTATGGCACTATACATTTTCAAAGTGTTCTTATAGGTGGAAAATAAAACGAGTGAGTGTGTAAGGAAAATTCAGATTTACGCTTGTGTTTTTAATATTTTCATGCACTGAAAAATAAAACCATTATAAATCATTTTTATCAATTTTAACAAAGAAGTTGACATTTTAAAATTTTAGCAATGTTTCTCGTTACTGGCTGGTGCTGTCATACAACCGAGGAGTCCGACAAAGTCTTAACTAGTGTGTTTGATTTACTCATTTATCTTTGATTTATAGTGATTTACAATGATTTCGTGATTTAGGATGATTTACACGATTTACTGATTTACCAGTGATTTATTGATTTCCTGATTTAGGCTACACGATTTATAGTGATTTATCAGTGATTTACTGATTTTCTTCTGATTTATTGATTTACAATGATTTCCTGATTTACACGATTTACCCTTGATTTACTGATTTACCAGTGATGTACCCTTGATTGACTAATTTATCAGTTATTTACTGATTTACCAATGATTTACTCCCCGTAAATCGTACGCTGTCATGATTTACACGCTTGTCGGACCCCTCGCATACAACTGATTTACATCCACGATGACTTTTAATAAAAATATTTTAATATTGTTTATTAATTATTACCTTTTGGGGGAGATGTTTGCCCTTATGGCAAAATAATTCAAATAAATAACTGCAGTGAGAAGAACAAATACCCATCATATCTTTATTGCACCTCCTGGATGCTACGACGAGTGTTGACTTGTAAATAACTGGATTGCAAATTTTGCTTAACAATGCCCTCATCGATAAAAAATGGTGCCAAAGTTTAAAAGTTAGAATTCTTAAAATCATGTGATATCGTGTACGTGCAGCGAAATCCCTGACCTATTACGATGATTGGCCCCGATTGACATTTGTAAAGGATGGTTGAACTTAGCGTTGATAGTAGGTGCATTCTTGTCATTTAAGATTGACGAGTCATGGCCTATCTGATTATACAGATTAGATGCGTTAGATAATGCACCCTACTGGTACATAAATCTAAGCAGTTTTTTTTTATTTATTTATTTTAATCTGATTTAACAGCGACGATGAATATTTTTTTTTTACTTGGGTTACAGAATTTTATTTTAAAACCAAGTAAATACAACTGTAAGCTGTTGCTGTCTGCTTCTTCTAAAGTTACCTCAGATTATTGACCAATTAATTTATTTTAATTTTTTGAGCTTATATTGAAGCTAATTAGGGTTGAAAGATTTAAAAAGGGGAGGGGAAAGATCTGGTGATTTACATGCCGGTTAAGGACCGATCATTATTTGTGTTTATTGTTGGGGGAGTCGGACGGAGGAATTATTAATGTGACGTCCAAATGTTCGATACCCTCCCCCAAGCTCCAGAAATATTCTCTGCACTGACAAAAAGTAAGCGTTTCTTGGGCCTTTTCAGGTTAAGTGTTGATGATTTCCTCTGGACTATTGAAAAATAGTATTTTGATCAATAGGTTCCCAGTTGTGTGGAGAACGAGCCATGACTTAAAGGATGTTCTTAGAAACATTCAAAGAATTTGTTCTTTAAACCGCCTTTGGGCCGAGATTGATGACGGGTTGCAGATTGGCAGTTGGAGTCAGCATGTCCATTCACAGCATCAATACATGAAAAATACCCCATGGTGTGCAAAAACCTTTTTAGCAAGTGATCTTAAAGAACTATTCATTGGATGACACTAGAAATAACATCAAAATGTTATAAAAACTTACACGAAGCTGTGGAGTTTTTAGACATTTTGACTGCTGAAGAAAGTGTCGTTTTTTAGTTACATAAATGAAATTTTCTCCAGTTTGGTCATTTTATTTTTGTGAATCACCCTGTCTTGACAGGCTTAAAAATGTATTACACCACCCTCTTCAAAAGGCTCCAAAAAAGCTTACTCCAATGCATTCCGGAAGAGAAAAGACATAAAATGCGATCGTGTTCATGTCGACTGCGGCGTGTAAAAGATCTTAGCACTATGTACGTAGCAAAATTGTCCTTATCCGAGCGTCTGTTCCGATATAACCTTAGCCGTTAAAAAAAAAACATAATTCAACCCTTTTCGTATTGATACTACAATCTAGTTGCAAGGTAAATAATTTCGTAAAATCTGCAATTAAATGTGGTAGCATTTGTAGAAGTGTTAAAACTGGTCATTCATAGTTTTATAGGCTAGAATACACTGGTAGTGCAGATATCCTTAAGGATGAGTATCAGAACTGCTGAACTATTTTTTGTTGCCTTGTTCTGTTTTCCGTAGAAACCTTGAGAGTGTCCCACTTTGGCCATCTGCGAGGAGGGGGAGGTTGGTCTGTCTGCCCCTCTATGTTCCACATGCCAGGAAGTTGTATTAACTGCGTTATTCCATTGACAACTGTCGTTCGCACTTAAGTTGTCAATCAGTTGTATAAAATAAAATGATAAACGATAGGATTGTTATTTAGATATTATCTCTCTTCGATAATGGTACGATTGCATCATGGCACGTTATCTTGAAGCATTGTCAGGCAGGGGCGTACTGGGAGGGACATGTAGGCCCGGGAAATGGGTAATGTAGGCCCTTCTCTTGTGGCGTTTCATAGGAATTTGTCATTATGAAAAAAATTTCAGTAGGCCCTGACAGGCCCTTAGGGCATAGGCCCCACGGGAAACCTCCCGTTTTCCCGTATGGCCAGTACGCCCCTGTTGTCAGGTGATTGGAACTTGAGTGTGCCATCACTTCGAATTGTTAGTGCTATCAGACGGGAGGCGGGGGAGGGGTATTGCCCTTGCCCTTTTAACACAAGCACCCTTTTTGTTTATTTATTTATTTATTGTTATTTTTTTGCAAAAAAAAAAAGTTCACCGGGCATATTCTTTATATTGCACGCTGCTGCGTAGTCTCCTTCTTTGGGATATCCGTGGCAGATTCAGGACGAAAATTCCGCTATCCCTCCCTCAACCCAACTTTTTATTTTTTGGACGGTACATTAGAAACGAGTATTTGCGAATGAATGAGGGGTCCTTACATGGAAAGAATTTAACTACGATTTAGTACCTTTTACTAGCAGCAGAATCGAACAAAATTCTGTACTGTCCTGCCAGAGTTTCAGCGTTTTCCTTAGAAGTTCAACATACACAGCTATCACGATTTTTTTTTCTTCTAAAACAAACTAAAAAACTCTTTGCTACAAAAAAAAAAAAAAAATTAGAATTTGTTTAGGCCGCTAAATAATAATAAACTGGTTCTCGGGTACTACACAAAGTGATGGAGGCGGGCGGTCTTTTGGTTTTTAACATTTTTTGTGTGCAATATTTCTGATGCGGACGATGGCTTTTTTTTTTTTTTTTTTTTACCAAACAAACAATGCAGTAGCTTTCATATTATTGTGAAGTACATAGTCCATGTTTTAATACTAGGTTCAGCCATGTTACTAATGTAAATGTTGTTCACTGGATAAAGGTATTTCCTTCGATGCAAGTTTTTATTTGCGACACACCTCTGAACGGCCCTTAAGCTTTCGAGGCTATGGAGCAATGGGTTGATATGATCATCGGCTCCAGGAAGTGTTTGGGAAAAGCTGTGATGCGTTGTTTTTAAGACTGGCATAAAAAAAACGTTTCACGTGCCAAGAAAATACCCATTTGTGCGGTCCCGAGAACCACTGAATTAACTTTGCGTGGCATTAGTTAAAGATCACTTTATAGTTTTTTCACCCGTAAACGTGTTATATTTACACGGCTGTTAAAAGATGTAATATTGACGTTGATTGTGTGCGAAGGAAAGTTTACTTCTTTGTGAGAGCTTTGAGACGTAAACAGTAATCTTGTCTGACTACCACTTTCCCTTTTGCTATACAAAAAAAAAAATGACCTATCTTTGGTTTACTTCCTCAAATGTTTAAGGTCGGCGCAAGTGAAAGGAAGAGAGAGTGAAAGGTGTAGACTAGGTCACTCGTTGGCCCATATCCTTCCCTCCCCCCCCCCTCCTCCCCCACCCACATAGTTCCACGGGTCATCGACTTGGTAAACAAGAGAAAAGGCTTGATCCTATTTCCCTGCAACAACAGTCCTCTTCCTGTTCCTTAGCTGCTCCACCTTGTCAACAATATTATAATATTTGTAGCAGGTTTATTTATTTTTTGATTAGCCAGGGGGGAAGAGGAACGGAAATTGACGACCAGCGCCAGTGTAGGAAGAAACTAGTTTCTTCGCATCGTCTCAGATTATAGCCGGTCCCTTTTCACCAGGTAGAATTTCGATCTACTCGAAGATATCATCATGCCATCTGCACCATACACGCACGGCACTCCATCGCATTTTTAAATAATGCATGGCGAGCTGTCCCATGGCATGTTATGCCATTCAATGCTGGCCAATTATTGTTGGGCGACTATCTTGTCTCGTGTGCACGCAACATGACACGGCCTATGCAACAACTCGTCTTTGCATTCTCGTAGCTAGAATTTAATCGCGATGGCGAAGGTGTGGTTGCCATGGTAATAACACTTCCCAGGTTAGCTAAATCCTACGTAGTTTGGGCAAATGCTTGTAGTCTAAAAGTCGTGGCAATAAGATAAAGAATTCCTACTTACCAAACACCTACTTCCCAGTCGATTCTGAACTCACATTATTGACTGTTTTCGTTGTGAGACAGCAAAGCTCAAACCGGCACCATGTTGGAATTTCAGATTATTTCTAAGCAGTGAGAATGCAAAGGCGTGTTGTTGTCTAAATGCGCTCTAAATACTTAGTGGGTAAGGCTTAACTCGCACAATTTTTTTTTGTGTGATATCACCATAGGTCTAAACCAGAAATGGTAGTTTTCTGAAGGTGCCACCGCCATAGCAAAGCATCGAGCTCAGTGGGCAACTACCAGAGGATTCTAATCCAATTTTGTAACTATCATAAGACGGTTGAAGTTCTTTCGCATTTCAGCGGATTTTTTTCTATTTTTTTTTTTTTTTTGCATATCTTTGCAAAGCACCTGAAAATGCACTAAAATCTGTGAAAAACTTGAACTAAATGAATAGGAGAGTTTCCCTCATTTTCTGTCATCCCTGCTAAATATAAAAAGTACTGAAAACATCATTTTGTACTGAGAAAGAATTATTAGATAGCCAGTGTTAGTAAGGCTCGACCTAGGATCTCTGTGTTAAACTTTCAACTTTGAGAGCTTATAACTCCGTCAAAAGTAAGCATTTTTAAACCAAATTTGGAATCTAGCCTTGACTAGTCAAGGCCTGTCTGCATTCCAAAAATTGTGAAATTCGGGCGAGCCAAACCCGAGATACAGAGAGGGGCCAAATAGACAACTTCTTGTTCTTGGTCTTACTCTTATTCTTGGTCTTGTTCTTGTTCTGGGATGTCTGTCCTCTCTACAGGTCAAACCATTTGTCCTATGAAGCCCGTTCTTAGCTCATTTTACAGGTATTGCTCTGTAGATGTGCCCTTTCCATAAGGCATTTTCTAATTGGTCAAGTGGTTCACGGGTTATGGAGCTCTAAAAGACCAGATTGATTGTTTTGCATTGTTTTAAACATTGTTATTGTGATTTTTCTTTATTTACTACTTGCATTATTTCTAGTGTGGAGGCCAAGAAGCAAAGTTGCTTTCCCTCCTTGTATGTATGTTTGTGATATCTAGGTCACCACTGAGAAAGATTGAACAGCTACTTAGCTCGGCTGGAGCCTGTAGCCAGTACCCGCCCCGGTAGCGCAGTGGTTAGAGTGCCCGGCTAGTAAACGGGAAGTCCTGGGTTCGAGTCCCAGTCGGGGCAGTTGTCTTTTCTTTCTTTCTCAGACTAGTGTATTGTGTTTCCTCACAAGGCCAGTCTTTAATGCAGACTGCTTGCTTCGTTAAGCATTTACATAGGTTTCAGTGAATGTAGCAATAGTATCTCACACTATTGAAAAATAATAGGGAAAAATTAATACATCATCACGTGTGATTCCAGAGAAATAAATAAAGATGCATTGCCTTTTGGAGTAAAATGTCTGCGTGAGCGGGAACTGAAACCTCGACCTTAATTGAGACCAAAGGCCTACCGCAAAAGAGAACGGCCATGGGCAGCATTCAAAAGGACGTCTCCCTATTCGCGCAGCCTTTGCATATGTAGCTTTTACAACATTTGCATACCTTTCAATGAATGTCGCAAAACCGTCTCGTACATGGGAAAAACAGGAAAGTAAAAGTGTATGACAACATTTACATACTTTTGAACTAATGTTCCATAACTGAATCATGCAAGCGAGCCTTTAACATGTACACATGTAGCATACATTATTAAGCAAACACTTTAAATCTCCACTGGACGGATGCTTATTGCTGCACTTAACGCCAAGTGAAATTCTGTTGAAAGAGCGCACAAAACGTGAAATCAACTATAAACGGGGCAAAAAGCCAATTTGCTCCTTTTGGCCGTGTTTGTGGTTGAGCAATATGGATTGGCTTTTAGTTTCAAAGGTTGAGGGCTCTTGCTCAGACAGTCTTGACGTTTAAGTCCAAAAGACAACGGAAATAGGTTTACAACTGTATTTTTTATCACTAATCCCGCCCGTCTGGGTGTCCATTCTGTTGAAGGCGCTTAAAACTGGTTTGAACAAAAATGTCTGTTGGCTATGTTTTAATTTTTATCTTGGGCAACCAAACTTCCGTCTTCATAGTCGCTGTACTGTATAATTTATTCACTTGTAATTTACAGTGTAATTTAATTCACTTGTAATATTCACCTCACAGCCTACAACTGATACACTTTTGAATTGCGGCTTACCCAGACCTTGTAGAGTGTTGGAAGAAAGGTTTGCTCTGTGCCACCATGTGACAGACTACAGCCCCCATTACTGTGCATTAAAAAAAAATTATTAGAAAGCCTTATGATAAATTGTTATAAAGGCTGGTAGGCTTACTGGAATAACTTTAAAAATCACTAGAATCGCCTGGAACTCGGAAATTATTCATCACGCTCACGCAAGATACAACAGTTTCCTGATTTTGAAAGTGAGCGTAATGAAAAATTTCCGAGTTCTAGGTGTTATATAGGCAGATTTTCATGCGGTTAGCTCACTCTGTGTGTTGATTTAAGAAGACTGATGCTTGATAGGCACTGGTCGAATTTTTTACACCTAATATTATACGCGGCGATAGCCACGTTTGTATATGATGATTGAAGTCCACACTCCAGCAAAACTAAAAAAAATTAATATCCTTTCCTATTCAATATTTTTCGATTTTACTTTGCCAGATAGGTATGGAAGGTATATTTATAATGCAAAAAAATACGCAATTCTGTACAAGAGTAAAGGTAGGGAGCCACACGTAAATATGAAAACTTGTTGTTGTTCTGCCACTGTTCCAGAAAAAACTACTGCACCTACCTAAAAACTGAAACGTGACTAAGCCAGAAATTTTCTGGTTCTTCATCCTCAGAGAGACCACTTTTTCAATTGGTCCAGCCATTCCGGAGTTACAGGACCCTGAATGATCAGTTTGATTGTTTTACATTGTTTTAACCATTGTAATTTAGGAACAATGCCAGTCGGCAAACGCCAGATCCATTCTTCGTTCACGTGTTATGCTTTGGTAAACAGTTTATTGTTGATGGGTAAAATGAAAGAATTGGTGTTGCAGCTATGCCGGTAAGCCTCGAAATTGGCAGCTAGAAACGATAGAATGGTGTATTTATTTTGTAGATGCAGCCTTTCAACGATGAGCTGAATTGTTTCAAAGTGGGCAGCAACAATCACTTCATGCAGGCGCGTTCACACCTTTGCAAATGAACAAAAATTACTTCCAACAATTATTCACCCAGGCCAAGTTAGGATACAAACATCACATCAATTCAATTGTTGAGGACGTAAACATTGCAACAGGAGGCATCCTTGTTACAAAATATTTTATTAATAATCAGCGATAGCCGAGTATTTATATGAAGTATCACTCCAACAAATTTAAAGTAACATTAATTCCAGTTTTTAGTCGACATTGTTGCATGGCATAAAAAAGAAACATGAATTTGTTGAACGTGCAGCGCTTAAAGGCACACCTTCTCCTTCCCGATAATTGTCCCTGAAGTTTTCGATCCTTCTCCTTTCCCACCTAATCTTTTTAAAAGCCATCCTAAATTGGCCACCTTTCGAAGTTTCGTAATTATTGAAACTGGTTTTTTCCATTTGACGATGTATCCGTTGATATGATTTTTTTTACCATGTTTTTAATTATGAAAGTTTTACGCTAAGTTGTTAGCGGTTCCCCAGGAAAACCTTTCTTACCGTTTACAAACAGAAACGTCAAGTGTGCCGTAAAAAATGGTTATATGATTGAAGGTTCACTTTACTTGTTAAAAGGCGGATAAAAATTAATGATTTTTTTTTTTTAAATAAGCAAATGAACAATTGAGAAAATTGCATCTGTTTAAGTGCTGTTGAACTTTGACAATTATTTAATTGGCAAAGCACAACACTTAAAAAGATGCTATTTTCTAAATTGTACATTTTCTTATTTCATTTAAAAATCATCAATTTTTATTCGTGTATCTTTTAACAAATAAAGCAAAACTTCAGTCATATAACCCTTTTTTTTATGCCCCACTTGACGTTTTTGCTTAAATGCTGCTTTTCACACAATCTGTTGCCTACTCTTAATGTGTCCTAACCTCCTTACACATTTTCAGTTTGTTAAATTTCAATGATAACACCATAGCGGTTGGACCTGTTGCCTTGCTTTCAGTACACCGTTTCATTAAATTTCATGTGATATTGTTGATGTTAAAGTGTTGTTTATAGTTTCTTTTAATTTTTTTCAGAACCGTGTGTGGCACACACTGGAGTCGGATCCACTCTTTGAACATTCCCTCACAGACTTAACATGTGAAGAACAAAAACATTTAGCCTACAAGCGTCTCAAAAGGATAATGGAATACAACTTTCTTCCAGACGAAGAGGTCTTTGAAAACCCACGCAAGAGCAACATTATCATCAGCTGTCTTGGAATGTACGACTGGTCCATCTCTGTCAAAAGGACATTGGCGACAGAGGTAAAGAATTGCTCATATGCATACCTTTACCCTTTTACAAATTTGACGGAGTAATTCTGAATTACTATAATGCATTCAGATACTTAGGTGTTGGTTATAGCTAGATTACATTAGTGTGAGGTTTTTAAAATTATTTCAGAGGAAACTTAGTAGCTATAGTAAACACATTTTCCTATGTGGGTATTAACACGTGTGACAGTCACTTTTCTGTCCAATCAGTGACAAAATAAGGAATATCACTCAGTAGCTGCTATGCTGCCTGCATCATGAGTGCGACCCACAGTAGGAGAGAACTAGACGTTTCTGCCGGACCGGCAAGAACGGGTTGACAGTTAAAACCTACCATCTTGTTCTAAGTATACCATTAGCCTACCTGTAGAAATTAACTGTGACTACATTGTTGTTGGGATTGACTGAATCTACTTCTACCAAACCGGATCGGATCTGGATAGTTTACAAGATTTGCCGGATTAGATCCGGATCCTAACCAAAACCAAAAAAACCTTTTGTTTAGCCATTTGTATTTTAAACAGACTGAATTTTCTCTCTGCCTAAAAGATTGAATAATTTTAAAGCCTGAGTTGAAATTTTTGCAATTTGTTTGTTGGTTTTCCCATTTAACTTGTGAATGGTATTAATTTGAAATAAACTCCATGGAAAGCTGATGAAAAACGCTTTGAATGGTTTATTGGAATGTCCAAAGCAGTTAAAAATCAGTGAAGTTAGTGAAAAATGAGCTAGACATTAAAATATTTTGCTAACTCGGAATCGAATCGTAATCCTAAAGATTCGGATTCAGATTACAGTTCAGATTCGGTTGATGCCTATTTTGTTGTTGCTTTCATCAATCACCCTTTGTTGTCAATTTGAAGTTTGCAAGTGTAAACACAACAGTCAAGTGGTTGTCATGCCAACTGGGCGGAAAAAGTAACCTTCAAATGTGTTATATGTGCCAGGTTAATACTGCCCATGTAGTACATTGTTGACTTGTATATAGCGGCGTAGCTACAGGGTGACAACTATTGAGTTTTGTTGGGATTTTTTTTCCCTGCACGGATCAGTTCTGCTGATATTTTTGTGGTAGTGGTATTTGCCTTTGTCAAATTGAGTTTTTGCATGTCATTAACAGTACTAAAATAAAACCATATTTAGGTTAGTTAGTATAGTTAGTAGGTTATTTAGATGTAGGGGTTTTTGTATAGTTACGTTAAGGTACAAATGGTCCCAAGTTATGTCGTGCTTAGTTGATGTGCCTGTTATTTGTTGTTCCCCATTTGTGGTAGACCAATTTTAAATGCTTTCCTCCTTATGTAATTCGTTACTGGCTGTGTAAATTGCTCAATAATCATAGGAAATCAACGATGCAGGGTAGCACCTCACTAATGCTGTAAGTCAAACGGAAATAAGGTTAGCCTACGCAAATTTAAACGTAAGTTATATTTCTTACCATTTACATATAACTTCCACAGTTTACAGATAGGCTTAACGTATCAATGGGGAAAAAAGTGTGGAGTCTGAACCACTTGATGCCTGGGTTTGTGACAATGGAGTGAGTGACATAACTAGTTTTATTTACATTTTTTTGTGTATGGCTAAACCTACTGTTACCATTTGTGATGGGCATAGAAAAGAATTGACCCATCATGGATGCAGAACATTTCACACCCAGGTATTGTGATTACTGAGAATGCAGGACCAAAAATCGGGGCAATGGGAGCAAATGTTGCTTTCAACACTTGGTCCAAAACTGGTTATATTTCAAAGCCACCTTTCAGCACAAGTTGTGAATTTGTATTATCGTCCTTCCTTCTTGGATGCCTCATCTTCCAGTTTTGGTTGGTGCAGCTAGCAAGAATTTTCTTCATGTTTGCTACAAATGCAGAATGATTTTCTTTTTTAAAGGAATACAAGCGGAATAAATGACACCCATGCATTTTCATTCTGTCTCACCATTTTTCATAGCTATTTTTAAAGGTCAGTGGTTGACTTCAAATATTGCTCTCGGTTCTAAATTAAGCATTGTTTGCTTGTTGGCTATTAAATGAGCTTGTCTTGTAGTTAATTCTTTGCCTCGTTTGTTGTCTACTCCGTCTTCTCTTCTTTCACTTCTTCAGACAAAAGCGTAGTCTTAGTTGGCTTCCGTAGGATGACGGCTTAATGGTGCACTTGTGAATAATGAAGTTCGATAAGACCCTTCATCTCCAGGGTCATTGCTAGACATTTTTCTGAAGGCATTGCTGATACTTACTGCAACTCCTTTCATTCATATGGATATTTAATCATCTGTATGTCATCCTCTATTGTACTACAGCTATGAAAGTCTGGTGCAAGTGCTTTTGTTGTATTAGTTGTGAAATAATGGAATTCCTTCAAATCAGTGAGATACTAATGGTGTCCCTAATGTTTTTGTGCGAGTCTTGCCACTGTGCATTTATTTAATGAGGATACACATATTACGGCATCCTTGTAACTACAACCTGTTATTGCTCTGCAATCCATTTGCTGCAAGATGCAAAGCATCTTTGGAATTGGATTTTGGGGTACAGATGAACTTAGTGAAACATACCGTGGGTTTGTCCGACAGTGACCATCTCTTGGTGCCGTCCTTGTGGCATGGATGTCGTGGGATAAATGGTGTTGTCAATACCTAAAGATGGAATCTCTCCCGAGACAATTGTTGACGACCAATTGAGCGGGCCTTGGAAACAAAGCTGATCTTTCAAACACTTCTTTTGAAAAAAAATTAATTTGAAACTGTGGTTATCTGCTTGTTGCTTTAGTTCTAAATAGTTGGCTTTCCACGTTAGTGTTTTTTGTTTTCATTGTGATCTTCCAACCTAATTGGTGTGCAGGCCTCATTTCACTAAATGTTGTTTTATCGTACATGTTCAAGACATAATTCTGTCCTTAACGTGATAGTATTTGTAATGGGACTGCGTTTGTCACCACTTTCAAATCAGGCTTGATTTGTGTAGACATTTTTAATAAGATCGATTTCTAACTTTGTGAATCGTTGCTTCCCTCATGCAGTAATTAGTATTTACTGCAACAATAGCCTTTCCATACTAGCTGCAGTAAATGGCCAGCATGATGAATTCTACAGATACAAAATGCTGATCCAAATCCTAATGTAAGAGAAATTGGAATGGTAATTTACAGATAATAAAAACCTCGGCAACTACAGGCTTTGCTACAAATGCCAACGAACAACGTCAAGTCAGCGCCCAAACTATCATGGCTGATCCCGAAGAAAAGGCGGTAGGTATTGTTGTTAATAAAAAAAATAGGTGAGTAACTTTGGAAAGGAGATAAACCTGACTGTGTGGTGCTAATTTGATGCAGGTTACTCCATCTTTTCTGAAATAGCCAAGCAGAAAATTACAAAATTTAAAGTTACTAACTAGTAATGTCATCACTCCACTGGCGTATACCTAGTGTCTTGTAGTGCAGTTGGTCCTTACCCATTCTCTTTTTCTTACCTACACCTAAACAACAGAGCACTTCTTAAAAAAAAGTGGGAAATTGTGATGACAACATGGAAATTGCTGTCCTTGGTCTTTCGCTTTTTTAATGTATTTTTTTTGTACTATTTTTACTTGCCAACAAAAGAACTTACCCTTCTAAATTTAAGCTATTTCGTTTGGAAATATGCTCCACGCCCAACATTAACCCCAAAACTTTAAGGCAGTGTACCATCTCCCCATATAGCAAAACTGATTGATTCCCGCCCATAGATCCCCACTTATGTTTCTGTGCACAGCAAAAAACAGACTTCTTTGCTCTGCACTGCATTAAGTCTAATCCATGTCTGACGTGTTCAGTGCAGGCGTGCTGTCATTCCATATCGCCGCAGTGTCTTCCTCAAATTTACGAATGTGATTCCACACTAACCCCTACAAAATGTCTAAATCTCGTTTCAAAGAGGAAATTGTGAAGTTTGAAGCAGCGTGTGCGAGATCGGAGAAAGGGCAGGAATGCTGTGGATTTGTCCTGCAGCTACCAGCCCACTTCGCTGGATACACACCTCCATAAAGATTTTGGTCTGGGTGTTTCGGATTTTTTTGCTATTAAAATAATGGTCTTGAAGTATTAGTCAATTCTGAAATTATTTAAACCCCACGACTAGGCTAACGTTTCACTCCTGAATTTGGACATTATTCTCAGTGTGGGAAACTCTTCTTCAAACGATGATTCTAATGTTCTTAGTCCTGTTAGTTTAAATGTATTTTCTAGCTAAGTCTCAGCACATGTGAAATGCTTATTCGGCCCATTTTGCACCTTTGGAAAATGTTGACACACAGCACAAACTCTGTCGTGGTAAGCCTTCAGAGAGAATAATGACTATCATTG
Organism: Lithobius niger; assembly: GCA_023313725.1. Classification (NCBI taxonomy): domain Eukaryota; kingdom Metazoa; phylum Arthropoda; class Chilopoda; order Lithobiomorpha; family Lithobiidae; genus Lithobius; species Lithobius niger. The sequence goes on from JAHWFP010261610.1 coordinate 16,146, forward strand.
TGATGTACAATTGTGTCTGGTCTACTCTAGCTTCGTAACTGAGCAATGGCCGATGTTGAACGTCAACACCAATTCCAAGTGATTTATTTACTACAAGCAGTAAAAATCCCGCCAGGCATTGATAACCCGATGGTTGACAAATGACCCACGCAACAAAGTGTGAGCGTATGGTTTGTAAGACAGCAGCACATGAATAAAGACTAAACCACAATGAAGAACCCCAAGTGTTCATTAAAAGTTTTGGTGATTGTTGTTCAGCTTCTTCAAAAAAATCTTCGCAACTTGAGAAAAGTTTAGCTCCCAGCTTAAACACCACGAACGTTTATAGATCACTGGTCACCTCCTCCAACAGCCTCGCGTGCTCGAGTTTCAAAATGAAATGAAGCAACTCTTAGTCTTAGGATGCGAATGTTTTTTCTGAAGAAGGTGACCAATGGTCACCGATCATTTAATTGAACATTTGAATTTGAGTGTTTTTCACTGTGGTTTGGTGTATTTTTCAGAGATTATTGGATAAGTTCCAGAATTACAACACTACATTCGATTTTGGCAGCTATCATAATTCTTAATGGTACTTAGATGTGTGATAATAAAACTAATCTGCCTTCAGGTACATTGTTGTTGCATGAACTGTAGTAAGCGAGACTGTAAATATGATGCAGTGGATTGCATTTGTATGCACATCACTCTCATTGAGTTTTCCGAAATGCCTGTATAAAACTTGCAATTGATGATGCAAGATAATACAATACCGTTAAGGGATGACTTCAAAGGCAACGTTTCGTGTAGTGCCGTGTAACTAAAAAATATATAAAATGTTGGCTATCCTACTTCATAGTTTTTTGTACTCTGTGCAGAATTTATAAGGATACACACATGCTTCATAATGGAGCAAACTTATATTACCAGAGTTCATACTAATGTCCATCAACCATCAACTCGGTTGAGCCAAGCTGCCAAGCCAGCAGCCATGTTCCTGCCAAACAACAACTATATTTTTGCATCAAATGTAACTTCTGCCCTGTATCGTCATCTAAGACAGATCTTTACGCTTAGTCTGGCTAGTCCGTTAGGACTGACTGCAACGGACAACGTTGAAAAGTTGAGTATACTTGTTACTGATTTTTGTTTGCGAATTGCAGGTGTTCTTAACAAGCATTCGAGGAAGTGGGAGTGAACATCATGAAAACATATTGGATGAAATGGACAAAGGAAATGTAAGTTAATTTTTCGTAGTAACCTGCATTCACAAATTGATATTTAGCTACTGTAGTAAGTTGTTAATTTCTGATGTTTGTTTAGCTGCTTGGCTGTTTTGCCTTAACAGAGTTGAGTCACGGAACAAATACTCGGGCCATGAAAACTACAGCCACATACGACCCTTCAACACAGGTAAGCAAATTTAGGCAGTTTTTGTATAGTCATGCACATAATAATAATAATAATAATAATAAAATATTTGACTAAAAATAAATTAGTCAGGAGAAGGAAGGGGTCAAGACCCACTAATACCCATCCTTGAATTTAAGAAATAAACTAAAACACAGCCCGGAGGAAAGAGCAGGTTGGAGGGGGGATTTCATATAGAAAGTTGGACATGTTCAGGCCTTTTTAGGAATTTGGTAAGTGCAACCGATGCAAGGTTTTGTCGAAAGGTAGCCACGTTCTTGCTAGTAACTAGTGTGTCTGGTAGGCAGTTCCATACCCGAATGACTCTAACAGAGAAAAAACTACGTCTGGACTCAGTAAGAAATGTCGGACAAGCAAGCTTAAGTGAGTGGCCTCGAGTGGACAGAGCCGGACTGGCATCGAAGAACGGCAGATCAATGCCCACATGGCCATTTAGGATCCTGAATGTTAAGATGAGATCGAACTTCAACCTGCGAAGTTCCAGAGAGTCGAGGCCAAGAAGGGATAATCTTTTCGCGTATGAGATTTTCTCAAAGCCTCTAAGGCTCTTGGTAAAGCGGCGCTGGACGCGCTCAACCATATCAATATCCTTTAGTAGGGAAGGTGACCAGACCGGAGTCGCATATTCAAGAAGAGGTCGGACGAACACCTTAAAGGCCCACAGCTTAATGTCCCTGTTTCCGGAAATGAAACAACGATTTATGATAGCCAGACGACGGTATGCAGAGGCTGTCACCTTGGCACAGTGGAGTGAAGGTTTAAGGTTGGTAGTAAACCAAACACCAAGATCACGAATGTCGGAAGTGCAAGGGAGGGGCTCGCCATTAATTGAGTACGCAATACAAGCGTTAGAATTACCAATGCAGAATGCCTGGCATTTGGCATCAGACAGCGGCAATTTCCAAGTCAATGCCCAATCATGGATATAATCAGCAATGGTCTGGACATGAACACTATCAGCCAGTCTAATGACCTCCGAACTAATCTTGACATCATCTGCAAATTTAAAACCAATGACCGAGTTAGAGTTACAGTTTAAGTCGTTTAAAAAAATGACAAAGAGGACAGGACCCAAAACGGATCCCTGGGGCACACCGCTTGGGACCCTTGCCTCAGACGAGAAGGAACCCTCCACCAAGAGGCGCTGTGATCTGTTTCTGAGGAAACATATGTCGGAAGATACAAAACGTCAGTGGAACAAATACATGAGGGTATGATTGCAAAATTTCTGTCGTCAAAAACTGGAAACGATTATCATCACCCGAAAATAGATCCAACATCTAAGAGTGCCAAGCTGTAAATATGTGCAGGATGCTCGAAAAACACTTCCAGTATTCAACAGAAATTCTCCCAGACGCAATTTTTTAAATTAGATTTTTTGCAAGGGATGAATAACGGTAATTAAATAAACCCTTTTTAATGCAGTCTGTCAGAATGGCATCAAAACTACCAATGCGTTACTGGGGCTGGCCCTTGTACCCCGTTCGAAAAGCGCTCATATGAGAAGCCTCTCTCTGTCTCTCGGCGTGATTCATATATTCACGCCTTAAATTGTGTAACCCCTTCACCTTAGTGGACAATTTTTCCATTAATGTTTTGGAGCCATAATTTGTGTAGAGTACAAGCGAGCTCAATTTGCCTGGTCTTTAAAAAACAGAAGAATGCATATAAGGGAGGCTAGATACAGCACATCTCTAATACCGTAAATCGCATATTAAACGCCCAGTTAATGCTATTGCCCACCCCCCTAAAATGCTTGAAAGTCAAAATTATGATGTACTCTTGTTGATGCCCACCCCTTAAAAATCACCTATTTTTTTTGTGGCAAAATTAACTAAAAGCTTCATACATTTAACAAAATCAACTTTTAATCAAACTTGATTCACGGGAGCGTTTGTAATCACGGAAAAGTGGCAATATTAGGCCTAGCGATCGGTCTTTTACGAGCGTGAACTGACTTCAGATAGCAAAAACACAATGCCTTTATTCTCATTTATTCATAAATTTAGTTTATTAGATCTTCCTCTTTCCAACATCTAACATAATTCAAAGTTCAAACTAATTTATAATCATCTCCAACCTTCAAAATGACAACGCGATTCACAATCGGGAAGCTCATTTTGTTTTGACGCAAATTTCCAAAAACGTGATTCAGATGACGCCTGAGATCTAGAATGACCTAATAAAAAAGTTACTTGCTGGCCGGGTGATCTGGCCGACGCCCAAGATCCCGACTGACTTTGTAAAAAAAAAAATTATTTGCTAGTCGGCCAAAAAAGGATCCGGCTGATGTCTGAGATCTGGAATGACCTTGTAAAAAAGTTATTTGCGAAATTCATTATGGCGTTGTCATTTTGAAGGTTAGTGATGATTATAAATTGTTTTTAATTTTGAATTACATTAGATATTGGAAGGAGGACGATCTGATAAACTAAATTTGTGAATAAATGAGAAGACATTGTGTTTTTGCTAGACTAGACCCAGATCACACACGTCATTGATCGATCGCATAGGCCTAATCTTGTTCACGATTTTGATCCGCTCATGTTACCGATCGTTTGTATAGTTTTAAGCTACGAATTATGTTAAATTTTGGAGGAGAGGCCATACAATAAAATGTGTGAATAAATGAGAACAAAGACATTGTGTTAATGCTAGATAGAATCCAGATCACGTACGCGAGTGACTGCTATCGCCAACTTTTCGTGATAGAAAACTCCTTTCCTGGACACAAGTTTGTTTAGAAAATAGATAATATTTGATTTTAATGCCCACTCCCCAATTTCATACAAATTAATTTTACAAGAGCCTCATGGGGGTTTAATACACGATTTACGGTAATGGCAAGGCAAAAAGATGGTCCACGGTAAATTGGATCAAGTAGGAGCTGGATAGTCTAAATACACACTATACCCTAATCATTAGTCTGGGAGGAATTTTGTCCATTCATTTTGTGTTAATCTCTGATTGGTTTGCGTTATGCAAAGAGACGAGCCAATGGAATCGTCAAATCATGAAACTCGGTGTCAGGGTAGCCCTCGTCCCCGTGCACATTTTAATCCCAACCACAAGTCCGTGAGATCTCTGAGCCTAGCTATTCGAAAAAACCCTGTGACGCCACTTCGAAAAAAATGGCTAAGTCCCACAGCAGGTCAAAAATTTAACGAAAACCGGTAAACGGCGATAACAGTGGTTTTGCAAAGACATTAAAAAAAACAAAAACACACCTGAACCAGGAAGAACACCGTTCAAAGTTCAACTTAATTTTCGGAGAAAATACCATTCTCCTTCTTCAGAAAATCATGCAGAACACAGAGGAAAAATACGTTCGCACATAACCATTCGTAAACAAAAATTCAAAAGGATGCGCGTGGAGGAGCAGACCACTGATCTATATTATCTTGGCTTCCAAGGAGATTCCACTTGTCAAACTCAGCTGTGAGCTGATGGTGCACCAAGCCCTCAATACGGTTGTAAGATGGTCCCGTGAGGTTCATGAAAGGGACTCGTCGTTGGGAGAAGCGTTTCATAGCAAAAGTCTCTAAAGCTCGAACCAGGGGGCCATGTTTTGTGTTGGATTTCATTAACACAGAGGTATGATGCCAAGCTATGGAGTGTCCGTCCGTTCTTATTGTGGTGTTGGGCTATGCTACTGAGCTTCTCCCCACGGCGGGTGGCCCCCACGTGTTCACCAACGCGCACTTCAAGTCTCCTTTTGGTCTCACCAATACAGACAGCTTTGTCAACATCGAGACGAAACGAGCATGGCATTGTGGAAACACCGGCAGGCCAAAAGAAACAGAACAGCTACCGACTAAACCTGTGGAACATGTCACTTACTTACCGACCTGGTAGAAGCGAAGGTATTGTGCAGTTACTCCATCGACATGGTGTACAGAGCCGATTGCAATTTCCACCTAATCTGAAAAACCTCAGGTCCCCGTTTGTGAAAGAACCCACACCTCCTGGCCGCCCCCCAATTCCTTGGGATCGGCAACTTTAGTTAACAAAACCGTATATCGTTTGCACGATAATGTAACAAGAATTGCTTCCATGAAACTGCACTGACTTACAAATAACATATTTAAAAATAGGCCCTTTTGTCATTTTTGTTTATATTTCTTTAATTGTTAAGGAGAAAATAAAACGACCCAAAGTTCAACGTTCACTTTATTTCGCAGCGCAAAACCCACCTCTTTGCGTTATCTTTTGCTTATGAGCATACACTATAGTTTGTTCCACATTGTGTTTGCAGGAAACTGACTGCATAACCTCACGTTTCCTACCACTAAGAGTGCATAAAACACGTAAATATCCCACTCGTAGACCCTAACATAACTGTGTAGAGCTTACTACAAGGCGGTATCCGCATGTTTTTGCACTCGTAGTGCAGGGAAACCTGGCGTCACGTAGTCAGTTTCCTGCAAATATAATGTGGAACAAACGTATGTTGCTTCCAGCTGCGATAGTGCTTCTTTATCTGATTACCTTGGAGCAGTAAACACTAAATAGTAAAACACATCATACTACTTTTTTTTTGTAATATTGGGACATATGTTGCTCCCTGAAATATCGTAATTGAAAGTTTCTTTATTGCCGATCCTTGGATACATCTCCAAAAATGTCCAAAAGTTGGAAGAATAGTTAATTTAAAATTGCATGTTGTAATAGCAAGGGTAGTAGACTTCTAAAACAAACCCCAGTAGTCCGGTAGGTTTAATTTTAGGAATGTTATCATAGTGTGAAGTTCTTAGTACATAACATTTTGTTTTTCATATGGTTGAAGTGTAATTTAATAGGCATCAACATTTTTTCCCTTAGGAATTTGTACTCAACACCCCAAGCTATGACGCTTTTAAATGTTGGGTTGGCAACCTTGGCAAGTCTGCCACCCATGCTCTTGTCTTTGCACAACTCTACACGGACAATCAATGCTACGGCCTCCATTCCTTTATCACCCCCATCCGAGATCCCATCACGTTGCGTCCTTTACCTGGTGTAGTCGTTGGCGATATGGGACCAAAGGTTGGACTCAATGGCCTTGATAATGGGTGAGTATATTCAGGTTAAATACAATTTGAATTGTCATAATCGGAAAAATACACACTAACCTCACTCGAACGAACACTACAAGTCCATTTTGAATTGTGTAGGCCACTTTGTTCTCATCATTCAGTAAAGACGAGTACCTCGTCAGTTAGAATTCTCTCACTCTCTGCTTTCCATGTCATTTTGTAACAAGTATATAGTCTGAATGTGTGTACTTAATTCCGTATTGCTAATTTTATATATACTGTAAGGTATAACTTTTGTTCTTTATTTGTAATTGGGGTATTTAAGTGTTATACTCTCTGTCTTCCAACATTGCTATCTCTACTTTTGGTTTTGTGTGTGGTGGTGCTACAGTGGTTGAGTGGCATCATTGTGGAAAAGTTACAAAAGTGTGTTACGACGTGGGAAACAGTTTTCTGACTAGCATTTTTTTTTGCCAGTAAAGTGGCACGTTTCGTGTCTATCATGGATGAAATTAGAATCGTAATTCTATTGTAATTCTCAAGTACTCTTCACTCGGATACTCGTGCTTCAACTCAAATTAAACTGGAAAAAGGAGCTTAAGAGGATGAATTACCCAATGGACGGAGTGCATCACTAATGTCAGGTTGAAAGATTGATTAGTTTCCACATGCTGGAGTGTCTGTGGAAAAATTTAGTTCTCAACTTATTGAGTCAGTTTGAGTTACGTGCGAAATTGGAGCGACTGGAGAGAAAATGTCGGCACTGTTGCAGTAAGCCAACTTTAGTTTCCATCATTGTTAAGTCCATAGACAGGAGAGCCGTTCAAGTTTATCGTACTCTCATCCATTGCACCTGAAAACTTTAATTGGCCCATGAGTAGACTCGAACTAAAACAGTAGAAATTAACCAACTGGCACTCGTATGAAAAAATTATTTTTACGATGCACACTTAATATTTAAACAATTAAGTTCACTGCTAAGTTTGATTTTATGTGTATGAATTTTTGTCATGCCTGTAGGTTTGAATTAGGTTACAAATTAATTGGAGTTCAATACGTGCTTTGAAAGATCGGCAACCCCCGTTTACAGTGGCTTATTTTCAACATCACGAAGAATCAGGAAGAATAACACTATACCACCTTCAGGAAAACTTACCAGTTCAGCTTAAACACCAAAAGTTCCCTTATGAATTTTCGGTGAAAACAAGAGGCCATTCACCGTCATCAGAACGCAACGATTTTTGTGCCTCGTTGCTTTCTGATGAAGGTGAACGGCCTCTCTTTTTCACCGAAAATTTATGAGGGAACTTTTTGTGTTTAAGCTGAACTGGTAAATTTTCCTGAAGGTGGTATAGTGTTATTCTTCCTGAACCTTCCTGATTCTTTGTGAATATGTGCTTTATTTTATTTAAAAATTAATCCTAGGGAAAGGGAAGCTGGACTTGTTTTTGGTCTAGGCTGCTCCATTTATTTATTCAGAGTAAAACCATGCCAATGGAAATTTAATAGGCTGCGAGAGCATGTCTATTTTGAAAATAATAGAGAAGATTTATTAGCTTGTAAACTAGAATTTATAGCATCCATTTTAAAGAAGAAATATGAACCATATTCTATTGAGTCAAGTGCAACTATACTTGAAATCATGTCAGAACAAACTACTGTAATTACTTTTGAAGTTACAATGTGATTAATAGATAGTGACATCATGTCAGTATCTGTATCGAATGGGAACCTGCAATCAAAATACACGTCATAACGATACTGCATTTTGGTTTAGTGCAGCAATTTGGAGCCAGATGAGAGACAATGTGGTTTGTGGCTTTTACAAGCAAAACTTGCGCATCTTCCTGGGTGGCTTGTAATTGTAGATTTCTCCTTCATAGAAATCCTCCTCGCTGTGTTAGTTAATACTTGGGATGTCCCTTTACTTACAGCACTTTTAAACCTTCATTTACATAATTATAATCTAATTATTCAAAATTTTCACGTCGTTCTGCATCACTTCCGGTCTCCATACTCCCTGTCCTTCCCGCGTCCAATCTCCACTGTTTCTTTGCCATCGGCAACGTGCGGTTGTGTTTCTTGGTGCGGTATTTTTTCGCAATATATTTGGAATTTTTCGTGGAACGACGCAAACCAGACCAACGATGCCGAAGGATAAGAAGTCTTCGGCTATTTGAGTGGACTATCGTAGCAACGGTGGAACTGCTAAAGAGGGTAATGTACAGCGGCCGTCAGACGGAACGATTTCTGTAAGTACGGAACTTAATCAAGATGGGGCCAGGCCGTTAATGTTGGTACGGGATCCACGATCCCATTGGGAAGCCTTGCCGATTCCATTTCTGCATTGCCTCGGTTAATAAGTGAGGAGATGCAAACGGCAGTGAGGAGTGTGCTCCGATCGCGTCGGGAAGTGAATTATGATGGAAATTTTGGAAATAATGAGGCAGTTGGTGGTTTGGTTAGAGATGAGGAAGGTGCTGAAGGCAGGCGAAGGCGTTGGTCGCGATTTGAAAATGAGAGTGGTTTGGTGGACGGACTAGACAATTATGATTATTTGGAAATAGAGGTGAACGATTGTCGAAAATTTGGGCGAACTAGCCCACGGAGTGAGACGTTCGGAAATGTGTTGCATGGTAACGATGTGGACGAGAGTGTGACGTGTGGAGAATTAGGCCTAGGGGCCGTCGGTGGAAAATTACTGGACGCAATAGCGTCGAAGCACCCGGTGTGGACGTTGGAGGGTGGCTTTACAATGGTGGCTTGAACATACAGATGCGTGGCTGTCTATTGGTGAGCGCGAAACGATCGCGGATCACTACGTACTTGAGGCGACGAGACTACGGAGCTTTGTTCCGCCGCGGACACCGATTATGCCCAGAGGAAATGAACGAGCGTACGAACTGGTTGACGCCACCTTGGCGAAATTGCAGACGAACTATTTTGTGTATTACTACCACTACTACGAGCCTTGCAATTATGTGCAATGGAGCCAGTTGATGTAGAAAGCACGTGGAAGGCTCAACTATCGTTGGTCGTCGTCGACGCTACTACTCTGCTTGTACAAGCTTTGCTCACAACGAATGAGACACGGCCCACCAGATTATTGCCCACTTATGCCGATGAATTACGGCCGGATTTAGCAGCAAGAAAACCCTCCCTCAGCGAATTGTTTGGAATCCCCTTGCAAGACATTCTAAAACGGGCACAACAAAAAGCGTCGGCGGTACGGCATGCTGCTCCGATAGCTAGGAGAGTTGGTTTTGTGTAACGACGAGCGTTTGCCCCCGGCCGAGGCGGTAGGTGGTATCGGCCGCGGAGGCGAGGTTACGAATGGTGATGATGCAACCACGAGAGTGGTGGGAGGCGGGACCACCATTGCCAGGGGCAGGAGGTTTTTGTTTTTTGGGGCAATTGCTGCTTAAGGAGCCAGGGCTCCGTTTCCACTCGAAAAAAAGTGCTTTCATGGGTACAGACCCACCTTGTATGGTAAAATTTCTCCAGGTTTGTTGTGTGATGCCACCCAGGCGCCAATCGGTTTGTTG
>JAHWFP010261610.1:26125-63174 GCA_023313725.1 Lithobius niger
CTCCAGGTTTGTTGTGTGATGCCACCCAGGCGCCAATCGGTTTGTTGTGTGGTGCCACCCAGGCGACAAGTCTGACAAAGGAACCTCTGTTGGAGGCGCCTTCAGCAGAGGTTCCTTTGTTAGACTTGTCGAAAACTATTGTGGGGGCTGATGTGGCCTTGGCCACTAAAAAGCACTACGGAGCTAAGTGGGACAAATGGGTGGCTTGGTGCAGGATACAAAATCTACACCCTGAATCTGCACCGGTGACGGCTTGTGTGAATTTCCTGTCAAAATTATTTGCCAAAGAATTACAATATAATACCATCCTGGGTTATGTCGCGGCCATGGCTTGTTGCCGCCAGGGTGACAGTGGTCAAAAGTTATCCTCCGTGCCTGTCGTTAAGCGTTTTCTGAAAGGGGTCTTTCATCTTCGACCCCCGGTCTCACGGTATGTAGTTATATGGGACTGGCGCAAGTGGCCCGTCACCTGCAAAGTGTACATCCCCCAAAGGCATTGAGCCTGAAAAGTCTGACGCAAAATTTGACAATGCTCCTCGCAATTGCAGCCGGTAGCAGAGCTAGTGACTTGGCGAGCCTGGACCTTGCATGTTGCGACATTGCGTGTGAAGGCGCCGTGCTTGTGATACTGAAACACAAAACTGCCCGAGTGGGTGTGCCATATTTATTCTTGTCCCTCAGGAAGGACGAGATAGAACATTAGACACCTTGCGCTATTTATCAGCGTATATTCGCCGAACTGAATCTCTGCTAGACACTTTGGCTCTTTAGACAGAACGGCCTAGCAGGCTACTATTATCGTACGTGCGACCACATCGGCCAGTTGAATCGCAAACTATTACTTGATGGATATGTGACATGTTGCATGCAGCCGGAATTGACATAGGCCAGTTTAGGGGCCATTCAGTGCGCTCAGCGGTGGCAGCGGCCGCCGAAGGATGCGGAGCAACACCATTCCAGATTTTGGCATTGGCAAATTGGTCGACTCCCATAAGTTTTCCAGGTGCACTAACAAAAAGAGATGACTCAAGCCTGGCGGGTCGGCTGTTGCAGAGGCTGAAGTAGTCAGGTAAGAAACACGCTGGTAATGCGCCACAATTTAGAATCTGTATCCCAAGTATTAACTAACACAGCGAGGAGGATTTCTATGAAGTATAAATGAAGATTCTACCAGAGAACTTGTTCTCGTAGGAGAATCAAGTTCTCTGAGTAGAATCTGACGAAACTGTGTTAGTTGGAATGCCTCCTCTGGCGCACGGGTTACAAGCGGGCAAAGACAGTGGAGATTGGACGCGGGAAGGACAGGGAGTATGGAGACCGGAAGTGACGCAGAACGACCCAACAATTTTGAATAATTAGGTTAGAATTATGTAGATGGGGGTTTAAAAGTGCCGTAAGCAAACGGACATCCCAAGTATTAACTAACACAGCTTCGTCAGATTCTACTCGGAGAACTTAGATTCTCCTGCGAGAACAAGTTCTCTGGTAGAATCTTCATTTATAAGCCAATATTTTGGCATTTTTTATAAGCCAACATTTAGTTTACAACTACTAGTACAAGAGAACTACAAATTCATTACAGGCTCCGTGAAACTGAAACGGGTATCTGAGGTGGGTTAGATATCAGCTTGACTTCGGTATGGCAAATTATCTGGGTGTCTGACCGGACTGAATCATTTTATAAGTGGTTTTGGTCAGTCCCTAGATCAAAACCATTGAATTGTATGATGTACTGTCAACTTCTAAATTCTCCGAGTTAGCCTTGCTGGTTTTGAGATGTGGGAAGGACTAACAGTCTGCTTACTTTTAAATTCAATTAGCTCTCGCCCACAAAGATCTCTAGACAGACTGTTTCGCCCTTATTTGGGCTCGTCAGTAGAGAATACTTTGTGAATGAGTACGGTAATGAAATCTTCAGCTACACACTAATTTTTTTTTCATCGTGCTTTGCATTCTTTGCAACTCCATAACTGTGGCACGGGGAAGCGGTTCCTTACTTGCCTTTGTTGTTCTGACCAGTTTGTTTCGGTTAAGTTTCTTGCCCCGATTCTCCCAATAGTTATTTTTTATTCAATACTGTGAACCACTTATTTTGTATTTTTCAGGTTTGTTGCATTCAACAATGTCCGAATCCCACGTCGGAATTTACTGAATCGAACGGGGGATGTCACACCAGAGGGGAAATACGTTTCGCCATTCAAAGATGCTAACAAGCGGTTTGGCGAATCCATTGGTAGCCTGTCAGTTGGTAGAGTTGGTATCATCAACATGTGCCTGGCTAACCTTCAAAAGGGCCTGTCCATTGCTATTCGTTACTCGGCCGTCAGAAGACAGTTTGGACCGGCTAATGCAGAAGAACAGCCTATTATTGAATATCAACTACAGGTGCGTATTAAATGTACTGTTAACATACCTCTTGTATTTAATGTTGAAGAATGTGTGAAATAGCATAGGGCCAAAAGTGAGCAGTTCCATTGTGGCATTAACAGAATTAGTACTTTAGGTAGTCTCGCACTTACCTTAAATTGTGCCCATGGGCTTCTCCAGATAGTTTAGAAATAGGGGATAGGTGTCAAAATAAGCATTTTTTTTCTAAACTTACTTCGGTCCAGGGTGGGAGTTTTCTCTTTCAAAAAAAGTCTGCAGTAATGTAATCATTCGTGTACGTGGTCCGGATTCAGTCTCATTTGCGTAATCTCTTCGTTCTAATTTATTCACAAATTAGGCTTTATATGGTCTCCTGCCAAAATCCAACATAATATACAGTTAAATCTAATTCTAGCTCCAAAAATGCACAGCAACTCGTGTTCATTTAATCATTCATGTACATGTTTGGATTCAGTCGAGTGAAAACACAATGCCGTTACTCTCATTTATTGACAAATTTGGTTTACATGTATTAGATTGTCACTCCTACAAAATCCAACACAATTCACACTTGAAACTAATTTCTGGTCCCTCAAAATTTCGTGACTAAACGTTTCGATGTGATTGCAACGGCCATATTGGTTGCTCATTACCTGCCTGGAGAGAGTGACTGCTAATCTTCTGTCCTGGAGTGAGTGGTTGACACGTCCTTCTGGGAAATGGTGACCAAAATGTCACCATTTTCATGAATCGCGTTTGATAAAACATTAATTTTGTTTAATGCTTAAAGCTTTTAGTTAATTTTGCAGCAGAAAAACTATGATGTAATCAGTTATAAAAACACTACGAAATACGCGAAACTTCACAACGCAGACTCACTCTTAGTCCAAATTTTCGATACCACCCAGAGTGAGTCCGTGTTGTGAAGTTTTGCGTATTTCGTAGTGTTTTTATAACGGATCGATCTTTTCACAGTATGAATTGCAGCGATGTTTTTCGAATGATTTAATCAGAACTGAAAACCGTGGTTTCGTTATTGAAACCTAGTCATCTTGAGAATAGTGGAAATGTCACACCTACGTCCATCAAGTCAAACAGTAATGAGTGAAATTATTGGAATTTCCGTGTATTGAAGAATATTTCTATAATGACTAATGCAGGCAACCTTGTTCACTTCATTGAATGTTTAATGCAAAAGAATTCTATTCAAACAAGTTTCAAAAGGGCCGTCGGTTGCAGAAATAAAATAATTTCACTTTGTTATCTGCTCCTTAGCTTAATATTTGAAAAATGACTTAATACATTTTTTTTTCAGCAATGGCGACTACTACCGTATTTAGCGGCATCATACGCACTTAGTCACTTTTCTCGAACTTTTTTTGATGATTTCCTCATCTTTCAAATTAATCGTATGATGGGCCAGCGAGGACAAGAACAAGTAAGCTTTTTAACCTACATACGTAAAGTGAAGACATTTGATTTAAATTTCGAAAGTAGTGACATGGTTTTTAAGATGTAATGTTTCCTTCTTTTTAGTCTGAATTAGGAGCCGAAATTCACGTGCTTTCGTCTGCAGGGAAACCCTTGGCAAGTTGGATCGCTAGAGATGCCATCCAGGAATGCAGAGAAGCATGTGGCGGTCATGGATATTTGAAAGGTTGGTGGTAATAGGACATTCCTAATTGAATTTCTACATGTAAATCATTTTATACAAAATAATTCGTAAGACTACCGATCAGCTTTTTAGTTATCAAACAGATACCAGTCAGAGTATGTAATAAAAAAAATTATTGCTACTGTATACCGAATGATCTTGCTAATTTTATGGATTCCATCACCGACGTGATGAAAACAGATGCTCTGCAGCAACTTTAATTATTCAAATATTTAATGAAAATTACTTGAGTCATTTGAAAGTAGCCAAATTGAGCACACCAGAAGCTGTGGCAGGAAACTTGTTTGTTCTTTTTTCATGTTGTTGTCGGTTGACCAGTAATCAAAAATCTGCATTCTGCAGGATGTCATTAACTATGTATTTCTTCTCCTCGACAATGCTTGAAAGGGGATCTGTTGTTGAAATTAGGAATAACAAAGTATGCTGCGTGGTCGTATTTTAAAATGCCAACCCTTGCAGTCTTTTTTCGTGCAATGCTGAGGAAAATAAATGCATGGAACCTTTCCTCCTTTTGACCCGACTAGGCTACTGATTTTGACCAATCCAATGCTGATCAGCAGATTATGTTTTGGTCATATTGGGTTGGTATTATCATAATCATTTGGCAAAATATGTGGTTGTGGTTTTGTTCGGTTGTTTTTTAACAATGGCAATCCCAAGCTAATAGTTTGAATAGTTTTCATATTACTCAGCGAAAGTTGAAATTGCCTTCTCTCAAAAAAAAATGATCTGTTGTGATTAGCGTCATTGCACATAAAGCATGACAATGGAAATTTACAGAAGACTGCATACTTAATAATGATGAGATTCTTAGCTTTTTTTTCTTAGCCAAAATAAAGTAGTGTCGATCTTTACCAGTACTCGGCACACAGTAAATTAGAATTGAGCTAGTAAAAGGCATTGTTGTTCCAGCTGTGATAAATAGAAAAGTAAAAATGTTGAACTAAGGTATTTGTATCAATAGTTTTGTATTTTTGTTGTTTAGCTTCTGGGATTGGTGATTTACGAAATGACCACGATGCCAATTGTACATATGAAGGAGACAACAATGTACTTTTACAGCAAACGAGCAACTACCTCTTGGCATTGTTACAACATAAGGAAGCAGGTAAGCAAACTTAGTTCGAAGTAAAAGCATCGGGAGATACAGTGATGTTTATGGAATGGTGAAAAAACCTAAAAATTATTAACAGATATTTGAAAGTACTATTGAAGTTGTGTAAATCCTGAAAAGTGTGTGTAATTGTCTAAAAGTCCATTAAATCGGCACCGACATAGATGAACAAAAATAAAACAGTTCAGCTAGTCTCAGTGCTGTGCACCCTGCGTCGTTGAATAGCATTGTTTGGCTGTAACCCAGTGTCTGATTTAAGAGTGGAGACTGCACAAATAAACCTTGAATACATTCAGCACCGAAAGATGTAAAACGTGAATTAAAATAACAATATATTATTCAAATGTTGGGCAGCTGGCAGGACTGTTGTGGTTAAACAAACTCGCTGACGTTCTGTGGCTGGCATTGCCTAAAGCAGTCCACCGAAGCTGTGATCAGAATTTTTTTTGAGCGCAAACATTTGTTCCCATAAGTGGGTAGGTGAGCTCAATATAGAAGCTATGAGCGCTAAAATTGCTCAAACCTTTGTCGGCAATACACATCAAACAACTTGTTTAACCCTTTTACTTCTGTAGCTTGTGCAGTGTTGGTGGACATTGTTATTGTCTCAGTTGAGCCACTCCACAAATCTATTTTTAGTTGCGGGTATGATCAGATACATCTTAAGGCATATTTGAGCAGTGTTGTTGTTTGACAGCAAGATCATGAAGTGAGCAGGTGGTACTCGGCAACGTCACATGAACGTAGAAAAGGGTGACGTTGGTGCGCTCAATATTCAACCTGCTTGGTCCGGAGGCGACCCAAAGAGGCTGTTTCTACTATACTTAATTGTTAGTTCGGTACTTAATTAATTCTTCATTAGATCTGCCCTCAGACTGCTTGCTTGAGGCTAAAGGAAGATTAGTTTATTTTCCGAAATTAACTTTTGTGTGTTTCAGTTTGAGCCAATTTTAACACCCATAGGATAGTTTGTAGTTGATGGGAGTAAAGGGTCATTGTTTTCGGGGAATTTGAGCTCGGCGGTGATGCAGCAGTTTGATGCCAACAAGTATGAAGACACACACCATACAGTCAGGACCACTCGTAAAAAAATACAGTTAACCTGAACAATAGATAAAACTGTAAACACAAGTTTATATGCATACACAAATATGGCTGCAACAATGCAGGTTGGCCCTGAGATTCACTTTGCTGCCCATGATTTGCTCACGGGGCAGTGCAAATGCCTCATCCCAGCTTTTCCTTAATGTAAGCATTAATTTACTACGTATTAGTGGAAATAATTTTGGGAATAGTCTTGCAGAAGAAGTTGTTAATGCCTCTACTGTCTGCTTTCAATAATAGCTTGGGTGAGATTATGTTGACAAGAAATGAAATCTGCACACATTGTTCACTGTAGCCAATGGCATAGGAAGACCGACCTTATGTCTACTCTTAATGTTGCTACAACTTGTGTTTTGTTGATATTTTATCATAAATTGTTAGTTACATATAAATAAAGTTTTACCCAAGTTGGGCATGAAAGGGGCTAAACTCTTCACTTCAGGAGTAACCTATTTTCAGTTTGCTTGATAAAGATTTGCTATAGCTTCTTATTTGCATAACTGACGACATGCTCTATTAATTTTAATTTTTTAACTTTAATTTTTTAACAGGAACTCCAATCTCGTCTCCACTTCGAACGGTGAATTTCTTGGACAACATGGAACAAATAATGCATCAGCGCTTCACAGCTCGAACATTAGAAGAAGTGTCCAAACCAGAAGGTAAGCATTGTATACCGCCATATGCGGTCAGTGTTGAATTCCTAAATTAGGTAGGTTTGTTTTTTCTTTCACGTCTGTCCACAACTGTTGTCATTTCAGAGTCTGACACTTGGAATTCACATTTAGTGCTTTTGTAGATGTTAGCGAGACAAGTTCGGCACCATGTAAATCATGTTTCTAGGTTGAGGATATTGAAAGTTATAGGAATGTCCACCCCTTCCCCCCCCCCCCGCCGCCTCCCGCGAGTTTACAGTAGTTGTAGTGCAAAATTTTAGGCTGCGAAAAGATATAAAATTTGATTTTCAAGTATTTTGCTGTGACAAAAGTGTCAAGAAGGTGACCAAGTGTTTTGATAATGATGAATTGATAATGATGCATTATTATAATGATGAATTTTCCCGACCAAAAGAAAAAATCCTTGGATACTTAACCACTCATAACCTTTGAGATGGGCATCTATCTCCTGACGCCTCAAGTGTTGTGCGCGCGCTCAGTGGACGCCATCTTTATTTGTCAGCAGAATCAACCTGCGGACATGTCCGTTCGCTATCCTCCGATTTTTAAGTTTTTTCTTGTTTGAGTTGGCCTTGTTTTGACCTTATTTATGTGAATTTGTCTGTCGGTGCTCTGCCTGTGCATTTTGGATGAGGTCGGACTCCATTCAGCCTGTGTTGTCGTCGGCGGCTTTGAATATTGCTTCATTGTTTTTGCCGTGCATGCTGTCCCAACTTTAATCCTTGCAAGAAATTTTTCCCCCACCTTTCTCCCTAAAGTTAGAAAATCATCTTGCACAAGCGTGACAAGCCCGTTATCGTGCCAGACAATATAAAGGAAAAAGCTGCTGCCACTTCGTCGACCGCCGAATCCAAGCCTACTCCCGGTCGTAAAAGGCAGTGTGTTCCTGCCAAACTTCCATCTGGCCCCAATAAGCTCCCAATAATCTTCACTTCCTTGGCATGACCGATTCTTGTGACACCTCATTTCAGGGAATCTTATCCCATTATCTCGACGATTGGCTCCAGATTCCAACCAACTTGTGATGTATCTATCTATAGAAGATGGCCGATCTTTTTTACAACTTGGGATTCGGCATCAACTCCCTAAAGTCTCGCTTCATCCCATTGGAAGTTTTTTTCTGGAACACTCTTTGACATCACGAACTTCACCGTTAGTTCCACTCGGAGAAGTTTCTTTCATTAAAAGAGGGAATCTTGGACCTGCTGAATCACGAGAACTTCTTCACGAGGAATCTTTGTCGAGTCATCGAGTTACTGGACTCGGCAGCGAATCTTGCTGGCATGGAGGGTTCATCTTGGCTGCAATCTTAGCTTTGTGGATTCACGCCATCATCACCTTCTCATACGAGAACTCGGATCAGTCTTCAACGTTGATCTGGAGTGTATGGCGGCGAAGGCAAAGTGTAGGGGGCCATCACGAGGTTATTTTTGAATAGCGAACTAACGGTGCGCACGGACAACTTCTGACAATGTTAGAAGGACAGCCCATGAGATTCGAGCCCTCTCTGCTTCTTGGTCTGCCGACAATGCCGTCCCCATTAAAAATTCCTTCCAAGCTTCCTTGTGGAAATGTGTTACGATCTTCTCGTCACAGTACTTAAGAGACAGGACTTCTCAGGCTGCTGTAGTATCTTCTCTCGGTCCCCTCGCTGTTCAACAGAAAATTCGGGGCAGCTGATAAGTACCGCTAAATAACCCGGGAGGCGATGACAGCAACTACCCTCCATCCTGGTTGGTTTTTACTGAACTGATTTTTGGTCTTAGTTAAATAATTAAGAGCTAAAGTTAGTAGCATTCGAAGTCTCTTGATAAAAGTATTAATACAGTATATTGGAAAGTCAAAATTGGTCAGTTTTTGGCAAAATTATGGAAATATTTTGCCAATATTGACAGAAATATAAAAGGGCTGCAGCTGACGCGCACGCACCCTTCTCTACAGCATTATTTTCATGGGCTATTCATTGCTTCGAGAAGTGCAGTAGGCACTACGAAGAATTTTACGGAGAATATTACTTGCCCCTGAGTATATTTTATATCACCTTTTTTTTTTGACAGCCATTTCAAATGAATTGTTGTTAATTATTTTTTTCCTTTCTTGTATTTTAGTTATCGTTGCTGCTTTCCGCTGGCTGGTGGCGTATTTGTTACAGGAGAGCAGCGCAAAGGCTCGTCACGAAGTGGCTTTGGGCAAGGACTTATTTGCAGCTCGCAATGACTCCCAAGTGTATTATTGTCGTAATCTATCTTTGGCGTTCATCGAGGTAAGAGAGTATGTTCCCATTTAAATGTCCGTGTCGCTGGACGTCCTTCTGTCGGTGGTCTCCCTGTCTTGTGGAATCCAGTTGGCTTTCCTCTTGTTTCCGTCCGTCCATTCGTCCGTCATGGTTTGGTATTGCTTTTTGTGTTGTTACGTCTTGCTTCAGGTAAAGGATTAGTAATTGTTTGAAATGTGGTACCGCCTTTTGAATGACAGCTTTTCTTCTAATTAAACGTCAGAAGCTAATTATTTCAGAGTGTAAGTTGAAATGATCAAATTTGTACTACTGTAGCTTAAACTGTAGCCTGATTGCAGGCTCTGTAACACATTTTTATTCTAACTTTAAGTAATTGCATTTAAATGGAAGTATACGAGATGAGCTTTAGAACCCTGCTGGAATTTGCAGTCTTGTTGCTTAATCGGTGAAAAGTCGTTATTATCATCATATCACCGCTTACCTCCTTGTGATAAAATGGCCAGGCTAGTGACATTTTCTGAAAATATTCAGTCACATTCCGAGTTTTACCTAAGAATAAGCTAAAGATGTAGTCTGTATCCCGATCTTCATTTTTCTCTTTAATTTGTTTTCAGTATGTAGTATTACAGAGATTTTCCGACTTCTCTCAAGATCCTTCATTGTCTCCATCTTGTGGCGGTGTCCTAAAGAAATTGTGCATTCTTTATGGATTATGGAGCCTGGAGAAACATCTAGCTACTCTTTATCAAGGTATGCACGCAGGAATTAGAAAAAAAAACTTGATACGAAAGATGGTTTTAAATCATTGATCTGAATCAATACTGAACCTATTAAACTCTTAATAAAGCAGCCTAATCCATAAAAATAAATAACAAATACTAACAATAAGGTATTTTAGAATAGTAAAAACTAATTTTATATTTTAAAATTCCATTTTTCATTAACTGAATGAAAAGAGCTTTCAACTTAATTTGTAAATTTGAAAGTGGCTGAAAGAACTAGAGTGTACGTTACGATCACTTGACAGAAAGTAACAACATTGATAGGTGTATGTTTACACACAATTAACCCAGTCCAATACCACGCATACAAAAAGTTTGTGGTGATTTCCAGACAAAATCCTTGCCCAGCCGCTACTTTGGCTAACCATAGGGGGCATAGAGCCCTTATTGACACTTCTAAGCTGTTTTCTAGTGGCAAAGAGAAGCATTTGCAGCGATGCACTGAATGCAGGTCCAGGGGACATCCTCCAAAGTCAGCAAATCCTCTGTGTTTTTCTGCGGCTATCGATCAATGATTGGAATGGACTGCCTGAAATCATTTTAGAAACTGCAGCACAGTGGACAATTTCAAGAGCCACCTAGATCACACTGTGTTTAAGCCTTGAGCTTTTTCTCCAGCAAGAAGCTTCTAGCTTTCGTTGCGTATTTGTTTATAATAATACTACTTATAGTAATAATTAAAAGTTTAATGTTGACATTTAACAGGAGTAATTAACATTTAATTCACAGGTGGTTACACGCAAGGGCCTGAACCAACACGACTCATTCGTCATGGCATCTTGGAAATGTGCACACAACTCAAGGATGAGGCCATTGCCTTAGTGGATGTCATTGCACCCCCTGATTTCATTCTCAACTCAGTTCTTGGTCGCGCAGATGGTCAAGTAAGTATTAACGGGTTGAACCAAATAGTTGAGCTTATGTTTCCTGCGTGATGCGTTTCACGCTACCAGACTTGCTCAGTTCTCGCCTATCTCTTAATAATTTATTTTGCTTTGGCCGTACATCTTGGGTACAATCAGAAAGTAAGAAATGTTAGAAATAATAATGTGTACAAAATAACAACGAAATCCTATTAGGGGGAAGTTCCCACAGCATGAATGGAGGACGTCAATCCAGTATTGGCAAAGCTGTGTTGGGTCTGCCTCCTGCACACAGACTCTTGAATTCCACGAGTGCTGCTTGGTTTTGGCTGCCAACTTTCCGTTCCCCCTCTGCATAAACAACCAACTCCTTATCACAGGCCAGAACCGACTGACAGACGAACACGTTTATAGGGTTCACATAAGAAGCTTGAAGTTGTTAGTCCAAATTTGAAAGTAGACGTGTAGGAAGAGGTGACCAAAGTTTTAACAACCCCTTTTTGAGCTTGAAGTCGAACAGCTCAGTTCTGTCGAAAATTAGCAGACATGTGAGGCACCACAAGGGAGTGTTTAAAACTCTGTTCACCTCTTTCTGCATCATTTGCTTTCAAGTCCCAAATTTGAAAGAAGGCGTGTAAGAATAGGGGACCAGAGTTTTAAACAACCGCTTTTGGTGCGTGAAGTCAACAGTTCAGTTCTGTTGAAAATTAGCAAATACGTGAGTGTCCCCGATTTTGAAAGTGTGCATTTTTAAGATTATGAATTTTAATTAGGAGTGAATTTCAACGTGAAGCCAGTAATGGCCTTTTCGGTAGTTAAAAGAATGTCATAATTTAAAACTACATCACTGGAATTTTTAAAATTTACGGCTTAACTTTTCAAGGAAAATCGGTAAATTGGCAGTTTGTCTTTTGAGCAACGCGATACATCTAAAACATGAACTGCAGTTTCACTTCAAAAAATGAAACGTTGCGTTGCTGTACTGTAAGCATCAACGGCACCAACCTTTTCGTTGTGCCCGCTATTGGAAGCGGAAGTGGCATCACTTGATGCTCACGACCACAACGTTATCGCCGAGATAATTCTTTTTAATTGTCAAATTCTTTTTGTTTATTAAGACCAATAAAGATGCAAATAAACATTATTGGAAATGTGAAACCAACTAACATTTTGGTGAACGGCATGTTATACTCATTAAAGAAGGGATTGGAATTTTGGTTGATTTCAAAAGCCGAGATTGATAAAAAAAATTTTCAAATCTTTAAAGCCAAGTGTAAAACTGGGATAAATCTAGGGTTAAATTAAAATTTTTTTAAATATTAAAGGGGCATGCATAATTAGAATTTTGTGACGTGAAACGTGATGGCACGCAATGGTTAATCAGAGTAGGTGTGATAGAAAGTATTTTTTTAAACTATTTAGGTCTAGTCCCCAACCATTGCCCATACTCTTTTACAGAGCTCCTTTTTCACCCATCTGTTATCAAACTCCTAAAAGGTACTTCCGTATAAAGTTGTGTGCAACCCAGGCTGACTGCGAACAAAGCTAAACTTGAAGGTAGCACTGTGCGAAAATCGAAACGTGTTCGAAATCGTTTCGAATCCGTCCAAATCAAAATCGAAAAATTCGATTAACGAGATTCCAATGACGAATGAGATGCCCAGCGATTAATGAGATTTCCAACGATTAACGAGATTCCCCTCGAGTAACGAGATCCCCATGGAGTAACGAGATGAATTTTTTTAGAATTTTTTGATTAATATACTTAAATAAAGTTTAACATAAAAATTAGAATCAAGTAAAACATTAACTTTTGTAATGACTTCGTTTTACCAGGCAACTATGTACGGTACTGTGTTAATCATTTCTAAAATAGTGTAGCCATTGCCTTAAAACTACAATACAGTAGTAAGATTTCGCTTTTAAGACTCCAATGTAAGTTTAACAATCAACTAAGGGACAATAATGGGCTAAACTTGCACAATATATGAAGCTAATTTGAATAAATAAAATATAAGGATGGTGCTATTCAAAAGGAGGGTGGGGGAATGTAGAAGCTTCTTTTCTAACTCTGTGTTAATACCAAAGTGTAGTTTTGTGCACACAATTCAAAGTTTAGTTCACCAAGTATTGAAGTGACATTAGTTTACAGGAATGTTATTACTGAAACTTGATAATTTTTTCAAAGACTAGCCCTTATTAACACACATTAAAAAACAGTTTAAAATCGAAAAAGAAAAAAATTGAATTTCGAAATCGAATAATAATTGAAATTGAAGTGTTCTTCCCCAAAATCGCTTGAAATCGAATCGAACCCAAAATATTAAAACCGCACACCCCTACTTGATGGTAATGCAGTGGCTTGATTTATCCCATCCTTCCCGCTTCATAGATTCTTGACTCGTGTGGTTTAGTTTTGTTACAATATGTTCTGAAGATCGCCCAGACATTGTACGCGAGTTCTAAGTGGGCCTTAGAACAAAAGCTGTGGCTTACTAGATGTACGAGAATGCTTGACCCTTCAGTAAAATAAATCAGTAAAATAAATTATAGTAAAATAACTTATGCGGTCTAGGCGTATAAAAGAAATCAAGACATAGTAATTATATTGTAAATTATTTAGAAGAAATGTGATTGGCATCATCATATTATGTTTTTGTAACTAAAAAAAAACTCTGAATTTCGAATTAAGTAAAATCACTAATGAACATTTTCAGCTTGCGGTACTCAGGAAACCTTTGAAAGATTCCATCTACTGGATAATGAATATTCTTCCAACACAGCTTCGTTTACTGCTTCCAAAATCTTTTTTTTGGTGTTTTTAATACCATACAAGTAGTTTAATGTTGCTTTAATTCCTCAATATTCACAATCATTGAAGGAGCACTCCCAATCCTTCTTGGGCTGCCATCATCTCTGCACTCTTGCTAGCTCCAATGCAGGTGATCCTGACTCACTCCACGTGACATCATTTGAGACCGAGCCCCAATGTATTCAAGGGTCACGTGTGTTGAACGAACTAATTGGAGCTTGGCTTACTGAAGGCGTTTCAAAACGGACATTGAAACGGAACATTTTATTAGAGGAACAAAGGCAGTGACATAGGGGTTTATGACGTCATTCATTGATGGCAAGGAAAACTGGATTCCCCGCTTTCAAACGTGACCAAGATAGTAGCTGTGCGTTGTGTTGTTGAGTTATGATTAATATTTTCAGCGTGCAAAAGTAATTTCATGTAATTTTTACAAAAATGCCAACAAAAACGTCAATAAAGGTAATAAAAAGATATTGAATTAAATCCACCGAAAATATACGCTCCAAGGTACCTAATTCAATCTGAATTACTTTAAAAATGTCATGACACTTACTTGAAAGTTCAAGTTCATCATGATACAAGAAACTCTCAGTCGGTCAAGTTCGAAAAACACGAAAAGTAGCGGTGTTTTCTATAGTGGCCTAAAGAAGATAGTTGTCTGAACTTTTCCATCTCCAAAAATAGGACTGTCAAAAATTTGCCATAGATATTGGTGAAGAAATATCTTTTATCTTGGAAATTGAGCATTTCTTGTATCACAATGAACTTGAATCAGAATTATAATTCCGTTGTAGGCAGTTGGAAGTTTTTCTCTTTAATAGGGCTTAGAACTGAGTGGATGATATATTGTTCGTTGGGCGAGCTATTTTGAAACTGGCTCAAATGGGTTAAACCAAGTTTGTGTCTTCTCTTATGTTTGTTGTTTATATTTTCAGATCTATAAGCACATCTTCAGTGCCATCACACAACACAAAGGTGCCCTGGAAAGACCCGATTGGTGGATGGACATGGCAAACAAACCCAATATGGGATCATTAAAACCTAAACTCTAGGCAAACAATGTGTATATTTTCAAGGGTCCCTGGTAAGAAGCTTGCACAAGTGGCTAACAATTATTGCGCACTTTTTTGTGCTACTGATTAATTTATGATATTTTTATCTTGTACATTTGCTTTATATTTGATTGCAAGCTTGTTGTTTTAAGTAAATTTATTACTGTATAGAATTTACTGACATTTTATCCAACTTTTAAAAAGTTGTAAATCATTCCGATTTGATATTATTGCTTGTATAAAAGCTTTAGATATTGTTTTAGAATTTGTTGAAATTAGATAGTTTGCTTGTTTGTCTGTATTATGTTTTCCTAGTCACTTTTGCATGATTGTAAATATCCAATAAATATTTGATTGCCCCTGCATTGACACATTTATCGAGTACAAGTTATAAAGTTCCTAGTCCTGGTTTGTAGCAAACCTCAAATAACGACATTAAATGGAAGGAACTACAGTATTTATCCGAGTTTGAACTGTAATTATTCAGAATTGACAATCTAGCTAAAGAATGAAATTTATCTTTTCATATGTTGTAGCAATGCTAACATTAAGTTTGGGCTTAACTAAAGATTTCTTCCGACTGTTTTGTGTAGTACCGTAAATCATGTATTAAATACTTGTGGGCTTACGCAGTCAATTTGGTAAAATCTGAGGTGGGTCGTCTAACACAGAAAATTCAGCGTTTAAAATATTTTTGAATGATGTAGGAATGGCTAAATTTTACTTCGTTTTACTTTCTGTGAAGAGGGTAGGCGGGGAGGGGAGATTTGAGGTCTTCTGCCGGTTCAAGAAGACTGAGGAAGAGTCCACTATTACCCCCAGGGAGAAATGACATTAAGCATGGAGCAAGCAGCAGAGGCATCCGTTTTCCCCAACTAGGTTTCTATTCTGTTCACAACTTGAAGTATTTAGTTTATTTTGCAGCAGAAAAACGACAGTTTAAGGTGTGGGCATCATTGCCGCTAGTTACGATTTTTGCTTCACAGTCGTTTTATGGGGATGGGCGTTTGAACACACGATTTACGGTAATGCAGTTCAGTTGGAAACGTATATGTTCAGTGACAGTAAGGCTAACAATAGTCCCAATTTCGTGGAACACCGTCTTTTAAATGCTTTTTTCATGAAATTTTAAGTAAAAATAAAGTTGCACAATTTGGTTGTGATTTACAGGGGAAAATTGTTTGGTTTACCACATACCGTACTTAACTAATGTTCATACATGCATTGTTTGGCAATTGTTATTAAGAGCAGTGTCAGAATGCAAATGATTTTCTGATTATTGTAGACTTGATATAACGAACCTTCACTTCCGGAAGTTCTCCCTATAGACAATTATGTTTAACTATTTGTTAGCCATATTTTGTTCATATGGTGAACACATCTTTAAAGAACCCTTTTCAGTATTGTAAAAGTCTATTCACATACTAAAATTTACCCTGATAAAGAACCAGAACCAGTTTACAAAACATTGTGTCAATCAAGAAATTAATGAATTCGACATACAACGAAAAAGGTAAATGTGAACAATTAGATAGAATTAAACTTTTTAAGTTGAACAATGTAAAACACTACAAGTTTATGCACACTGTCCTTGCAATACAGTCAATGTAAATATAGTTAGATTTTACTGTGAGGTGTTTACGTTCTGTACAACCTCTGTACCAAAGAACCAATTTGTGGCGTAATAGAAAGGCACCGATGCTGACATCGGACATGGGCGTCATCGGTTTTAGGCAGGAAATGTTAAATCATTGGAAATCCACAATTTTATTAAATCATTTTGTGATGGATGTGCCTATTAATTAACTTCTGGGTGCTATATTTTAGGCCTACAGAATTTTTAATTTTATTTGTAAAATGCTCTTAATTATATTTGACTCCATGAACAATTTAACTTGTTCAATATTTGTTCAACATTGGAATTGGTATTTTAGCGCATCGGTGTATTCTTGTGGTGCAATGGGTTGTTATAAAGAAAGCCTTTCTAAATAACTTTAAAGTAAATTAATCTATTGACTTGAGATTAACATTTGCCAAAAAAAATCTTGAATTTGCAGTAATGTAAAATTGGTAAATCTTTAACGGTGAATTTCTTTTTTTAAACAAGGGAAAAGGATTGACTCGCACTTACCTCGGAACCACACGAACTTTGACTCTTTAGTAGCTTCACTGTTGTTGTGCTACTTTGTATCAAAAAGAATTTTTTGAGATTTTACTTAACTGGCCTGTTCGACTCGCACCCATTAAATTGTAAAATTACGCACATTCTAGTCATGACAGTAACCAAACATTTGTGTGCCAGGACATCAATTGGCATTATTGTTAATCCCTCCCCAATATATTGTATCTCGTTTAGAGATATGTAACAAGTTTAGTGGCCTTCATAAAGTATTTTATAATTTTAATCCAAAGAGATATTTTCACACAAATCAATCTATTTAGAAAATGACTTTACAATTGTTTTCAGGAAATGTATTTGGTCTGAATTATGAAATGTGCAAATTTAAAGGCAAGGAAAGATTTGTATCGTAAAATAAAATTGCTTGGTAAGTAAATCGGTGTGATCTTATGTTTAAGTTTTGGCTACACTACTTTTTAAATTAAAGGAATATTGTCTGGAAATACACATTTGCATGCAGTCATGTTGTAGTTCATAACATGTAGTTTGTTCCTATACTATGCTACAATGTCCTTCAAATTTGGCCTCTTGGGTTAAGTGCATTTGCAAATAATACTCATTATCAACTTAACATACTCTTGTAAAGTCCTTTTCCGACACAGTTGTTGCAACATTACACAACAGTACTGCAGAACCGTGGTTATCAGAATTGATTGGGAATAAAGGTGTTTTGGGTCAGATATCGCAACGTGCTTAAAAAAAAGCCATTTCTGTAGACTTGAGTAATGTAGTAGGGTCGTGCCATTTAAACTGGTAACCGTTATGTTGACCATGAAAAGGCCACGTAAAAAAAAAATTGTTTTGTTTATGAGCGAGGTTGCAAATTGCAACACCAGGCTACCAGACATTTCTGTTATTTTATTTAACTGACCACATTTCTTTAACATGTATCTAGTTCAAAGCTGAAAGAGTATGCAATGCAGCAAGCCTAAAAAAAATATGTAATCAGTAAGGCTGTACTGAACACACATTTTTTAACCAAACCAAACTGAAACAAATCTTAAATGAGCCGAACACGTCCGAACCGAACAAAAACAGTACCAAACCAAACAACCTGTAAAATAGAATTTAAAACAACCTGGCTCACAAAGATTAATATTTAGTAAAGTACAAGTTTTTCAACAAATATTGTTATGTTCACACGGACTTGTAAATGAACAGATGTGGAAATTAGTTTCAGCACAAAGAAATCTTCTGTGTCTTAAATTTTCCCTCCTAACTTCTGAATGGATTCGGCTAGGAACTTGTGGTTTGAAACATCAGAAAGCTGGCGAAAAAACCTACAAATTGGTGCATTCAAACATCAAAATCCGTTAACTAGAAGTGGAAATAAGTTTGGTTAGTTTTTTTTTCTTTTAAAACGCCGAACACTGAAACGAATCCAACACCCTCTGTTCAGTTATGTTTGGTTTGGTTTGTTCGGTTCGGTACAGCCCTAGTAATTAGGTTGTGATGAGAGGCGAACACATCATTAAGAACAGGCAATGAAAACTAGTTAACTACTCGAATTAACTAAATAATGATGAGACAAGGAATGAAAGAGGGCTAGCAGGTTCATTCTTTGCGGACGAGCGGATGGCAATGTGAAGGGTATTGGTGATCTACGTAACAATTGGTAACAAAGTAAATATTAATTTTTCTATGTACTTATTTCTCGCCATACTGAGAATAAGCCCTCACTAACAATGTAGAAGCCTAAAAATGGCCACTAAAGATGAAAACAATAGCTTCAATAATGCTTCTATTAGTGCCGAGTTGAATAGTTTCAAAGTTGAGTTGAGAATAATCATTGCATGCACGATCGATGTTCCAGGCATATCGCACTTGGTATGAAAAAAGAGAAACAAGCAATTCAGCCACACCAAGAATAAGAGTGGTACCCTCCATTGAAAACGTTATTTACTTAGGAAGAACAAACATGGGGGAAAATGGCAGTGGTGGTTTCAAACACAATGGAAGGGAGGGAGGGGGTGGCATTATTTCATGCTGCCCAGTAAAGTATTTCGCTCACGTCTGCGGGAACCAGCTAGGCCACAGCTAATATGTAATATTTAAGAATGTGACCACCAAATTTTCGATGACCCCTCCCCAAAAAAATATTCCTTACACCCGTCTTTTGTCGAGATTCATACAATAAGTATGATGAACACACTGTTTGCTTATATGCCCACAGCCGTAACGTACTCGGCACCTGAAATACAGCAGAAGCCAAGAAACCAGGTGACAAAGCTTCCTACAAAGTTCTTTGTAAAACCTATACTTGCAGTAATGGTACTAATAGGATCAAAGCTTTGTAAACACTCACAGGATGGGGATTTGGGGTGGCTTGCCCCCCAGAAGTTGAGGCGATTTTGGAAATTTTGACTTGAAAGTGCAACTTTTTAGGTCAAAAAATGACTTTTTCTTCCACTTCGTCAGTGTGGGTTTGACCCCCCCCCCCCCCCTTTTGACGAGACCTGAAAAATGTATGACCCTCTCTCGAGAGGGTCCAAAACCTTTGTGACCTCCCCATTTTCTCTGGCGTCCCCAGCGATGAATAATTACCAGTCATGTACGTTGAGGATAACAGTTAGGAGGTAAGCATTACTTCTGAGGGAAAGTTAGGGGTAAATGAATCTGGTGGTACCACTTCGGAGGTAAGTTGGGAGGGAAGATGATTTACCCCATAGTCCCGGGGCAAACATTACCTCGGAGGTAACAAACCACTAACCAAAGAAGTAAATAGTTGCTGGTAACAGTTTAGAGGTAGCCTATTTCGTGAACGGGTGTAAATTTACCTCCAAGCTCCGGAGATAATGAGCCACAATTACCCCGGCCAAGACTGGGGGTAACTTGAGTGGCATGCGGCAAAAAGCTACTCCGCATGACACGAATGCACTGCAGCACAGTGAAGGTAGGCGGTGCCTTGTGTCTGTGGTGACTTCACATAAGCAAGAGATCAGAACTCTTCGCTTACATATCTATCATTCCTCCGTTGGCTCACCGTACAAGACATTGGTAATATTCGTAAAAGAGGTTTGACCTCTTTCCGGTAAATTTTTTCTGGAATTTTTCCGAGTTTTGTTGACCTCAACCTCGCATGTTAAAGCCAAAATTTCAATGCTTAATAATTCTCAGCTGTCTTTCAATATTTTCCACTCAAATCTACATTATAAGATCGTTGAGCGAAGACCATCGTCGTCGTGAAGACTCGCTCCCAAGATGCCACGCGACAAGTTGGGAAATAGTGATGCGTAGTAACGTTGGGGAGGGAGGAAGAGGCAGGGTGGTGGGGGGGGAGTTGGTGACTTCACATAAGCAAGAGATCAGAACTCTTCGCATACCTATCTATCATTCCTCCGTTGGCTCACCGTACAAAACATTGGTAATATTTGTAAAAGAGGTTTGACCTCTTTCCGGTAAATTTTTCCCGGAATTTTTCCGAGTTTTGTTGACCTCAACCTCACATGTTAAAGCCAAAATTTCAATGCTTAATGATTCTCAGCTGTCTTTCAATATTTTCCACTCAAATCTACATAAGATCGTTGAGCGAAGACCATCGTCGTCGTGAAGACTCGCTCCCAAGATGCCACGCGACAAGTTGGGAAATAGTGATGCGTAGTAACGTTGGGGAGGGATGAAGATGCGGGGCGGCGGGGGGAAGTTGGATGCCAAGTAGAAGTAGTACGTCGTAGATTTTAGAATATGCGCAGGGGACTGGCTGCGCTCCCAAGAGGCCATGCCAGAAGTTAGTCACACACGGGGGTGGGGGAGGGTGTGAGGCGAAAGTGCAACGCAAATATGCGGGGAAGAGGGGAAAGATTATCTGTATGATTCGTTTGGGGGACAGATGCCCAGCCGATTGTATGTATTTCTTGCTCGGGTGTTTCTAGTTTATCCTTGTTGACCAATCGGAGCCATGCTTCATTAGAAAGTGTGTGAAAACACGTTACCCGTCAGATGTATAATCAATCACGGCTTGATATTTGCTACCACTTGGCTTACCTCCTAACTGATATCTCTCCGAATCAGCAGACGTTGCAGCTGGGGGGTATGTTGAGGTTTAACTATCTCCGAGGTAGCTAACCC
Source organism: Lithobius niger (assembly GCA_023313725.1). Taxonomy (NCBI): domain Eukaryota; kingdom Metazoa; phylum Arthropoda; class Chilopoda; order Lithobiomorpha; family Lithobiidae; genus Lithobius; species Lithobius niger. The sequence continues at coordinate 47,058 of JAHWFP010261610.1, forward strand.
TCAACTTACCTCTTGACTAATATCACTAACTTTCCCCTTTTCCATTTCCCCCGGAGTTGTGGGGTAGCTACCCCGAGATGTAAAGTACCTCGGAGGTAGATTTACCCCGTTACTGTTATCCCCGGCATTAGGGTTAATTTTTGCCCTCATTTCGTGGCTTTGGGTCGCTTTTGTTCTTTAATATGAGAACTTATGAACTCTTGTCGTCTAATTTTGGACCTTCGAAATTGTTTAAAATTTTTAATAAGTTTGATTTGGAAAATGTAGTTTCTGCATTAAAACAAATTCAAATTTAATGGCGATAGGTTAACAGACAAAGGACAACAGAAAATCGAACAGCGAATTCAATTTTTCCAACTCGGTTTTTGATTTTGCCAACTGTACCCGGTTTTCACGTTTCTGTTTTAACTAAAACCAAAGCACTGATGGGTTGGCAGACGAACTAGTAAATCAAATAGGCAACTCTGCAGTAATGTTTGAGATTTTATTTGATATCACAACTAGGGATCGACCGGGTAACAAAAAACCGAGTCAGAGCCGAGTCCGAGTAATTATGAATACCCACCGAGCCAAGTCTGAGTAGTAAAACCGGGTCGTAGATTTTCAATTTTGGCTTTGTTTAATATGCAGCTTTTTTACTTTGGTTTCGTTCTTATTATTATTTTTTTTTGCTTTCACTCATTTTCATTTTGCTTCCATCCAGTTTTGTATTGCGCATAGTATAACAATGAACGGAAAGCAAATAAAAGGACGAAACCAACGTTAAAAAACTGTAAAATACCAGTAATTCTTTCTTTCAAATTTTTCAGTTATAAACTTTACGTTATTAAATAAAATGAAGTCAAAAAATAAATTGACCAGCAATTCTTTGTTCCGATTTTATTAATAATAAAGTGAAATGAAAAATAAAATGCATTTTGGTTACTTTGTCTCCCAATACACCATTGTTGGCTTTAACCCTTTAAGCAAAGATGTAGCCCAAGTGGAGTAATGACGTATATATATACGTCGAAACTTTAATGGGGAAGTACGGGTCGAAAAATGCAATTTTCGGCGAAAATATCGACATGGGAAAAGCTGAAATTCGCTACCCGATATGTTGTGCGTCGATTTCTGTAAACAAATGACCAGTTTTTTGTTCTTGAGCTACGGAAAAAAGAATGAAGCACTTTAGTTGAGTGCAGTCTCACTAAAATTGGAAAAATGTGGTGTTCATTCTTTTTTCCGTAGCTCAAGAACAAAAAACTGGTCATTTTCGACAGCGGTAGTGAACGAACCATTTGACTGGGGGCCGCCATCTTGGGTTCACTGAAAAGCTGGAATTCCCTTCTATCCGGGCCTCTCAACACATTTTCTCGATGCCCGTTTGGCATTGGCCAATCAGATGGAATCTAAGAGGCTGTTTCTGGCAGTCTCGAGCTGCCTTTCCAAAGCAATTGGAAGATCGCGTTCCCTCATTGGCCAGTTGGCAACACGTGACCGATTTAGGCGCGCTCTCATTGGCTGACGGACGATTTCACAATGGCCGCCATGGAGCGCTTCGGTTTCACGTGAGCGCTTATGTTCAGTTCGTTGTTGAAAATCATGAGAAAGATGATGTTTCACAACAACAACTAAAATGGAAAAGGAGTCTATAAACCTTTACACTATCGCTTTTCAGTCGGAACAATGATTTTTAATGTAACTATCGTTGACTTGTGGCACAGCCACCTACAGTAAAGGCCGTATCATCTTTGCCTCCAACAATGCTCGTCAAAACGGCGAATCAAATAACGACGCGGCAAGTTTGCCAAGTGGCGTCATCTGTTGACAGAATTTGGAACCCTTGTTGATTAGTTTGAAATTTCGCCGCTTGGTGTAGAGATGGCAGCACCTAGCAAACTTGCGCTTCTTTGTATGTCAATGGTCGAATTTACTTGCCTGATTTGTCTTGGTCTGATCCGGCCTTTACTGTAGGTGGCTGTGCTTATGGACGCGTTTTCTCAACACGGAGATTTTCAATTTTAGTTTGTTTACAGCCCGTAATTAAAAAAAAATTGGTTTCCGAAACTATTGAAGCAATTTATCTGATTTTTTTCTGTGCACATTAATGAATATATTTTTTCTATGCAGGTAGTTGTAGGGGGATCCAGAAGGTATAAATGAAACTATGAAAATAAAAATAATTTTTTCAACAAATAATTATTACCTTGTTTGTACTCGGTCAAATTTTTACCGAGTCTTAGCCAGGTCAAAAATAGCATTACCCGGTACCGGGTCGGGTATTTACCCGGACTCGGTCGAACCCTAATCACAACTTCAGACAGCAATAAGTTGGTAGAAGTCCTTACCAAGTTTTGTTTCGTGTTTTGGTTTATTAATATATCCGTAATTTTCTGCCCTCCTAAAATACCAGTTACGAATTGATCCGCGCTGAAACCCCTTACGAGCAGCACTTTCTAACAGAAGAACTATAAGAAGTAAAATAGCCAACTTAGTTTTTAGTTTTGCCAACTGTGTACGATTTTCGCGAAGTTAATTGTTGTCACGACTGAAACTCGGTGGGAATACAGTTTTGTGCATTTTTGTTTTTATTTTTATTTTCTACATTATGTACGATACTTTTAAGTCATGGTGGTAACATAGCAAACAAAATACCTAAATCAATTTTCAATTTCGCCAACTACGCAAATTTTAGCGGAGGTTCTTTTTCCCCACTAGTTAACTACGGCCAAGCTATGAGCCCACATACTCTTACCAGTCCTGTGGATATGAGGAGAGCTGCACGGAAACAACCTGAAATGATCAGGGGTAGCGTTTCAGTTACTCGCACACTACACAGAAGTGTTGCGAAGAGTGATGAAAAAAAAAATGTATTTTAAACTTTACTTTCAAACTGACCGAATGATGACGATAATTAGCCAGTACTCGTGGAAACGGGAATTTGCAGTGAAAATTTATCCGAGTTTGCCAACTCGACGACTCGAATTTTCCAACTGTATGTATTTTTTGGATGGAGGGGGGGGGGGGGATAGTTTCGCTACAGGCCCTGAGAGCTAGAAGAAAACTAATTTCTACTTGCCGTTTACGGAAATTTCTACTACCTGTAAATTTAATTGCATTCAGTTCCTGAGTGCTCTTTTGTGACTTGAGGTTTTTCGCTCTCCTGATACGACCAGTGCGCAACCCCACTGCGTATGGGTCCGTCCTCCTATAAAAGCAGACATCTCGCCCCAGGCGGCCATCTCTTTTCCTCAAGCTCACCGTGTGCGCGTCGCCTCAAAAACTCTCCCCTTCATCTGTTGAAAGTGCCCGGCTGTCCCTTCGCAAGACCTTCGCGAATGCCCTAATGCCTTCGTCATCACGTAGCCTTTTGCCGAACGTGCCTTCGCCGCAAGCACGAGCCGCCACAACTGATGATCCTTCGCCGAAGGCTCTTTAAGATAACCTTCGTGGAAGCTGCTATCATGGATCCTTTGTCCCTTCCTTCATCATCTGGAAGCCTTCGGGAACGCTCGCCTTCGACCTTCGCTGCAAGCTTCATGAACGTGCCGCCCAAATCTTTCGCCACAAGCATCAAGAATGCTAACCCTCAACATTCACCGAACGTCACACTCGAAGAATCTTCACCGAAGGCCTCTTACTCGTCCCTTCACCTTAATCTTCACTGGAAACCCTTTGTGGAGCTGCCGTCATGGATCCTTCATTCCTCCCACCCCCGGCCTGCCCACCACCTGTTGACCCAAGCACTGTTGGCTTTGCAAGCGTCAAAAACATCCACGCACCCTGAACGTTCACGAAGGTCTCATCCACAACCCGTCATCGTTCGCCGAACGTCACAACTGAAGAAACTTCGCCGAAAGCCCATCTCTGTTCCTTCATCTGAACCTTCACTTGGAAACCCTTTGTAGAAGCTACTATCAGGGATCGTTCATCCTTTCCTTCTCTAGTTAAACCTCCACTTGCAGGCCCATGCATTGTTGCCTTGCCTTCACCAACTCATCCTTCAACTTCGGCGACTCAACAACGCTCAACTGGATCTTCGTTCCCCTGCAGTCTACATTCACTATCATCTTCTTTTTCTGCATCTTCATCTCCAACACATTAAGCGCATCAATTGATAGATTTTTCACTCAATTACCACGCTGAACTCCCACCTACGGAAATTCATGGTCTCATGGCGCTAGCGATCAATGCTTCCCCCACGAAGACAGAAACGCCTTTCCTTCCCTTCCGCCATCTTCACACAACGCCTCTTCTGTACATGAACGGATCGCATTATTGTTCACCGAACGTCACTCATAAGAACCTTCATCCAATGCCTCTCACCTGAATTTCCTTCATCGAAGATTTCATGACAAGCTATGTTGCCCCGCCTTCTCCTACTTATCTTGGACTTTAGATGCTCATGAATGCTCAACCACATCTCCAGCTCCTTGCGCTTAATGTCTACGTTCATCTCTGCTTTCTGCATCTTCATCTCTTAATCACACTGTGATTCTACCTGACGATCTTCACCGAACAGCCTTCATCAACTCTCACCACAGACCCTTCGTTGGAATCTTCCATGACCGCTCGCCGGACATCTCACCTAATGAACTTTCATCGAAAACATCTCACCTGAAATCCTTCGCTGAAAACTCTGTTCGTTATTTTCGTCGAAAGTTACCCGCACTCTTCGCACAAGTCTGTATACACCAGTCCTATTCGTCCTCCTTCCTCACACAACATCCATGTGTGGGTTTCATCTTCTTACAACGATTCTCTTTCAAGGAACGACGAACCTCCTAGCAACCTGAAATGTCGCTCAATCAGCTTGGATCTTCTACGACTTATCAATGCTTTCGTTACATCTGCTATCAACGCACGTCATCACATCTTTCCTCAGAACTAAGGTCTTACAGCTGGATTTGCTCTCAGCCTTCGTGTAAAGAACAACAAGAAATGAACACGGTTCGGCCAACACTCAACGCTCCATGCTATCTCACCTTGATCCAGAGGCTTCCTCCTTGGGAAAGGCGAGTCTCTTAACTTGACATGACCTTCCTCAACCATGCCGTGGTCAAGAAATTTGATTCCTTCGCCCTTCTGGATTCGGTAGTGCATACCCGGATCGATTCGAATCTGATCCTAAATCCGTATTCCTTGCTACCGAGGCATCAACATATTTCGGGACCATGCTAAACGTGCCAAAATTCCCACCGATATTTTCAAGGAAAACGACAGAAACCGACATCTAGGCTTACTAACTACAACTCATGTGGTCATCACATGCACAGTCACCAACGCTCTGTGCAATGGATTCACTCAAGAATCAAGTTTCTGACACTTCACACATCTGCTCTTCCTAATTAACGAACTCTTCAAGAAGATGTCTTTTATACCATCGCACGTTCCACTGGATCACTGCACACAGAAACCCAAGCCACCCAACTTCTGTGCCATGTCAACCCTTTCGGAAACCACAACTTCATTCTACCTCAACGGCCCGCCACCTCTGTGGTCTTCAGAGCTGGCCAACTCACCCCGTGGACTCCTCCACCATCCGAATGACAACCAGTCTGTTGTGGAGGCACCATTAACATTCACGACCAAGCGGGTAACACGCCGTAGCGGGACGCCCGGGAAGCTAACTGACAATTGAAGAGCCGCTGATCGCACATGGTGGGGACAACTCAGTCGGCTGCGTGTATTGAGTAAGCAGAAAAAATGCATTAAGAATAGGACCAAACGCGTTTTTTTTGTTCAACAAACGGTATAGTCACGCTGCGTACCATGTTTGTCGAAAAGGTCGAAATTATTTAGTATACTTTATTGTTGCCAGAGTGAAGAAAAAGAGGAACAATTAGTTTACCTAAACTGCTCTCTCCGTTTCTTGTGTGATCTACGAAACGAATTTTTATATTTATTCCAATTTCACGTCCACCTTTATTTTTTACCGATTGGTAGGAAATTACTAAAAGGATGAAGAACTTGGCAATCATGACCCACACGGTATGATGGCTATTTTTTAACATTGGTTTTTGTAAACAAATAGGCATAAATAAAAATCATCTTGCATGAAATCTAAAAATAAGACAAAGAGATTTAAAGTGCTGTTACGAGTTATGACCGACACGTTTTTAACAATTTTTGTTCAACTCGGGCATAAAAAAAAGTCTCTTGTTTAACGGGAATTTATCACCGAAAAACAACATAGGGGCGGTAGGTTTTTTTTATGACACAAATTTAACAAACAATCTGGAATTTTCTTTCTTTTTGTAATTTTACAAGTCAGTTTGATCTTTGTTAGGGGAAACAAAGATATCAAAATTTCGAACTATTGACAGCCTGCATATCAATCATCGCTTGTTTTCGTTATTTCAGAAAAATCTCGTGAGGCTTCTCAGTTTTGCGCCGAAGTTGCCTACAAGTCATAAAAAACATGCGTTACTTTTTTTTTTTATCTTAGTCTTAGATTTTCTTCATTGAAACACAAAGAGGTAGGCTAGTTTGAAAAAATAATGGCTAACTTCTCACAACTTCTATATAAGCTCGGTTCAGCACTGATAAACAGGCCTATAAAACTCAATTATTCCGTCACTTGTTTAACTCATAACTTGGTAACCATCGCCCTCCCACTTTTTTCTTGCCTTCTCATTTTTCCCAGCCTTCCATCCCAGCCCCCACTGCCACATTTTCTTATTTACTTTTAATTTTTAGCTTTTGTTTGTTGACGGTAATTGTCTGTTTTGGGTTGGTGTAAGAATGGGCCCATGGTGAACGGAAAAAAAAGCTGATGGAAAAAAAGTTGCGGAAAAAATAGCCTCGGAAAAAAAAGCTGATGGAAAAAAAAGCCGACGGAAATAAAAGCCTCAGAAAAAAAAGCCCCGGAAAAAAAAGCTGAAGGAAAAAAAAGTCGCGAAAATCCGGAAATAAAGCCGATAGGGGAAAAATTACAACAATTCTGGTGTAAAATTACCTACAAATACTGCCTAAACATAGTTACGTGTGCATTCTTGCATTCATCAGCTGATTGCTACTCGACCAAAGTTACCTTAATTGTCTTCGGAATCATTTACAGGAAGATTCGAAGTCAAAAGTTTCCTCCCAAATTCTTTTCTTGTACTGGGAAGTGGTGGAGAGAAAAAGACGTGTTCAGTAGGAGACAATTCGTGAAATAACGAAGTTTCTACCAAAATTGAAATAGAATGGAAGGGGGAGAAGCATCGGTTATCATATATTTTCTACATATGCCGTAACTGGGGAAGGAGGAGTTAATTGGAGTATTGAATTTGACCGACTATGGATAATTAAAAGAAAATTCGAGAAAACATTAAGTTTACTCAAAATACTTTTTGTTTTGAGAGTTATTCGATATTTCGTGCATAAACTTTGGTACTTTTTTCCAGAGTGTGTTGTCCCCCCCCCTCCCAATCCTCTCCCCCTCGCACCTCTCCCATACCACAAAAAAAAAAAAAAAAAACAGATAAGATGTATATAAAACGAGGAAATAAATTCTCGCATGAGCGAATAAATCGTACGTAATAAGTGAAGCTTGCCGTTATGTAATTCCTGGTCTTGGTCAGAACAACTTCGATTAGCCTTGCTTAATAACATGCCAGATGTGCTGATAGTATTTCCAGGTAAGGCCATTGTCCATTGTTACGCACACGCATATTTAAAGGTAATATTTTTGTGAAATTTCCTCCAGATTTTTGTTGCGTTTTTTCCCTATTGGCTTTTTTCCGCGATTTTTTTTCCAGGCTTTTTTTCCATCAGCTTTTTTTTTCCGAGGTTTTTTCCCCCTAGAATCGGACCCAGCGCCTAAATCTCACCCTTTTGGCACAATCATTACCCCCCCCCCCCTCCCATTACGTTGATCACCTATACATTCACGTGTTACAATAAAGTTTATTATTATTATTTTAAAGTACATTGTAATTGCCATGAAATGGCGTGGTGTGGAAATTCGAGTTAGATTGCGTTGATCCCAGCGTTACTTACTGTTGAAATGTTCTCGTAAAAAATAAATAAATTCAAGAAACTTGTCGTCAGTCCCCAAATGCCGTTTTTATTTCTCTCTGCTCAAAATAAAATTCAAGTGAGAAAACGTTCTTGCAATGAATTTTTAATAATAAATCACAAACAAACAGCGGGTTTCTGATGTTATGTTGATCAGGTTAGGTAAGGTGCCGAACAGCTGTAGCATCAAAATAACGTGCTTTAAAAAAAAACGGTAGCAAATGGTGGTCGCATATGGCACTAGGTCACTGGAGATCACTTCCAAACCACCTTTTACTGATAAAAGTAATAACTAAAGTTTTCCATACGCCCACAATAGGATACTACAATGTTTAGCGCAAGGGTTAGCAGCAGTGCGCCATACTATTAGACCTGCCGACTGTCCCTACCATGTAGCTTTTTCTGCCGTTCAATTCTCCGCCGCGACGCCAGCGCTCATGGTGCGTCTAGACTATACTACTACTATTCCAAGGTCTTTGTTCATGACACGCTAAACGGCGAACACCTCTAACACTTTCAACCTGTCCAACATCTGGAAACTTCATTGTCTCCCACAACCTTCGAACATCCCACTATGGAAATTTGTCACATCTCCCCTTCCCTGCCTCAACCGATGAAGTGAACGAATTCCTCAGGAATGACGCCATCCGCATCGACTCCCACCATCTCCAACGCTACCGGAAAACAGCATGCGTTCTTAGACGACTGGCTCCTCAACAACTCCAACCCTCCAGAAATACTCCATCAAGACTCATCCTTCCTCAACCTTTCATTTTCTCAACGAAGCATTCAAACCTGCTGAAGGCATCAGTCACTCATCAACTGTTCACAGGACTGATTTCTTACCCAAGGACAATCCTTCAACCGTTTAACAATCCTATCCCTGATCTCCTCTCAGGCAAGATGGACCCTTTGACCAACCTCAACCCTACGGAAAATGGAGGCCCACCACCTTTGCATTAACACACGGGGCTCGATCCATCCAACATCTTAGCCACCGATACCAACTTCCTCGTGACTACCCTCTATTATGAATGGTCGAAACGAATCTTTCCAAGATGGTTCCTCAACCCGAACTTTCTCCTGAACGTCTTCTCCAACCTGAAACAAGCCAATATCACAAAGCATAGGGGACTTTCCCGACATACTCACTTCGATGACAATTCACTATGTCTTTGATCACTTACGGCCGCTTGTACTTTCAAATCTGTCTAAGTCCATACCGACAACAACACAGCTGAAGCTCAAATCTGGAAAGAAGGCGGAACCTGATCCCAACCTCTTCATTTCCTCATCTGAGGTCTTGAACTTTGCCAAGGTCTCTACACAACACTCCATGAAAACCTCCCAGTCTCTCGGACCCACAACCCCAACAAGTAAACCATGCTCCACCGTATGTCCAATCTCACATCTGCATGGGTGGCACCTTCGATCCAACTGTCATTAGAGTGAGAATTTTGAATTAGACCACCTGGATCACCAGTAAACGATCCGTAATCTCTACAACAAGCTCAACTACATTCACTATGAACGATGGTTTCACCAGTCTTAACTAATGAAGGTGAATCCAGTCCATTCCCAACTTCGGAACAACCAATCTTCCTCACTGACCGATTCTAAATAGCCTCAACCATTACACCTAACTTGGCCACTGCTCCTCACACACTAGACCTTCAAGCTGCAGAAAGCAATCACTTCCTCACCGACCTTCATACCCTCACTCAACAAATCTCTTTGAGGATTAAGAACCTATCAACCGAGGTTTCCCAATGGGACCTTCCACTCGACTTGGAATCATTCAAACCTTTTTCATCACCCATCTCTCAAGAATGGCGATCTTCTCAACATCAGTCATCGCAAATCCCGAAGCAGCGAAATACAAACTCTCAAACTCGGCTGACTACTTCTTCTCCAAGCCTGATGGACACTGCAATGCTTAAAGCCTTCTATGCCAATCATCATCCGATGCTCACACACATCATTTTCGACAAGCTTGAAAGGACACCTTGCCATGGTCATGATCTTCACCATGGATCCTAAATACAAGGAAGTTGAATCCAATACAAACTACCATCAACTGCGCTGACAAAAACTCAGGACACTTTCAACCTCATGGGCATTTCGAAATCACATCTCCATGGCCGGAATCCTTCAGACAACATCGTGGAGAAACCAATCTGTCTGCACTAGTCATCACTTCTGGGACACAACAAGACAGAAACACGGGCCTCATCGTCTGGGTTCATTAGTAACGGCCAGACGTGTCGTCCCACCCCCCTTATGGAAGCAAGACTTCCAGAAGACATCCACTTCCTGTTTGTTATTTCACCAACAAAGTGCTAAGTTTTATCAAACTTTTTGGGGGAACCAGTCGCAACCCGGGGTAACTTGCCATGATGCTGCTCGCCACCTATATTGAACTGTAAACTGTAAATTAGTCAACTGTAAATACAATTAAATTTACAGGTAGTAGGAATTTTTGTAAATGGCAAGTAGAAAGCCCAATTTTACCTGGGGGGAGGTCAAAATTGGTTTCTATTAGCTAACCGAAAATTTATACTACCTGTAAATACCCACCCTACCTCCCCTCTTGAGCTACCATCATGGTTGACATACCGGTAAAGAGATGGCCGCCTGGACTTCTGCTTATATAGGAGGGCTGCGCATGGTGACGCATGCGCAGTGGGGTTGCGCACTGGTCGTATCTGGAGAGTGAAAAAGCCTTAAGTCACAAAAGAACACTCAGGAACTGAATACAATTAAATTTACAGGTAGTATAAATTTTTGGTTAGGCAATAGAAACCAATTTTGACCTCCCCCCCCAGGTAAAATTGGGCTTTTTGTTCAACCCACACTACATCTAAGGATTAACAACTGTATGGCAAAATGGAGCGTATAGAATAGCCTACCCGAGGTGGTGTCAATTATTGTAGTATCAGTTTTATTTTCAATTGTTGGGAGCAGAGAATTCGATCTGCAGTCATGTGATACAATGACAAAAACAAAAACAAAAAAAACCGATAATTTTAAATGGTAAAATTAGTTTTTACTAGCCTAAAATACTTACCTTCAGTAATTATGCTAAAATCACTATTTTACTCTTTTGCTGATTATTTAAAACTAAAAATCCCCATTTTTATGTTTCACCTAAAACTTTTCTCCTCTGTTGGATGGTGTCTACAGATCGGCACCATCTTGTTTGATCCCTTCGTCACTTTTTGAACTCTCCAGTTCAGTGATAGTGGGGAGGCGGGTGGGTTCTTACTGAAGGGAAGTAATTTAGGCTAGTAAAAACTAATTTTACCATTTAAAATTATCGTTTCTTACTACCTGCAAATACTTACCTTCAGTAATTATGCTGAATTTGTCATTCAGGCGATGGGTGTTTCCCCACTGAACCCAGGAGATCTTATTCAACAAGTATATAATATTCATTCAAGAACCAGGAAATTTTCCCATCTTTATTGAGGGGCGCCTTCTTTGTCTCTCCAGAATATCTCCCAGGACATCCATTTCAGATAAAGTCCCCAGTCTTGAGTCTCGGAGTGACTTTCTGAGTGGTATCTCAACACCTCTCCAGACTGTCTGTCGAGTCTGTTTTTTTTTTTTTTTTTTTGGTGTGATGTCTCCAGACAGTTACTTAGGGCGACTTCCTTAAATGGCATCTTCACCATCTCTGCAGAATGTCCCACCTGCCACCTCGTGACTAATAGCAGTCTTTCCAATCGACCCACAAGTTATGTATGTATAATAAACATATCTAGGTGTTCCACTAGCAGGCTGTCAACACTTCGTCGAAAAGGGTCCCCGCAGCCGCTCGCCTCGGGTTCTCTCGTGTGCTCTAGTAGCGCGAAACGGCGATCATGTGCTATACTTTGTTCCACATTATGTTTTCAGAAAACTGACTGTATGACGCCACGTTTTCTTCCACTACGAGTGCAAAAAATCTGTAAACATCCCATTCGTAAACTCTAACAGTCATTTTGTGGAGTCTACAAGTGTGATTTCCACATGTTTTTGCACTCTTAGTGCAAGGAAACGAGTCGTCATCCAGGCAGTTTTCTGAAAACATAATGTGGAACAAACTATATAGGATGCTTGTGTTCTCACTTCCGAGGGGAGGTCCACGTGGTTTGGGCCGTTCTCGTAAGCTCTCTTACTCATGGCACAAACCCATTTCCTCAACTAAAATGCTGTTCCACCAGCCTGCAGTCCCTCGTCACTGATCTTGTTCACGTCCCGGAACAGAGGTGCAGATCTTTCTTTTCTGTATAACGTCGCACATCGATGCAGACTTCGTTAGGTCATGAGGGGTACCCAAAAGACTCTGAAGCACTCAGGGCAGGTTCCACTTCGGAAACAGCCTTACCCTCTTCCATTTTCCGAATCCGTAGGCTGACATGAGCTTAGTGGTTACAATGTTGCTCGAGTCTTCTCCTACATACGGCAGCACCGAATTAATGGTCGACCTGTACCCATTAATGGCGTTCGGGGATAATCCCTTTAGCACTAGGGGCTCGAAGAACGATGTCAGTATAGATAAACCTTGATTGCGCAGGTCATAGTCGTTCTTTCCACACCATTCAAACCATAGCCGCCACCTAGCATTATAGTTGCATAGTGAGGAGTCCCGTAGGTCTCCAAGTGAGTTCTGACGCTACATCTTCCTGGAATCTTTCCTTCTTGAAGTTCTACTTCAGAGTTTCCACCCGTGAGGAATAAGAAAAGATGGGTAGGGCATAGTGGCCCCGTGCGACCATTCCCCAAAGGGGCTTAGTTTTCACCCCCCACTCAGCCTAAGGACCCAAGGAAGAGAAAACAGTCGAAGGCAAAAGGAGGGGGGGAAATCCTTCCTAAATCCCAACTTTACTAACCTCCCACACTGGGGACATGATGTCTGTACCGGCGAGCGGACATGACTGGTTCATGGTTCTTCCTCCCTGTTCCTGTGGCACAGATGCAGGATTTACACTTCCCATTTGACCAGGTTGAGAACTTTGAGCCTCGATATCTTACACTTTTATTATTTTTTTTTAAATTAAGTTTTGATACCTTAGTAGTCATTTCAGCTGCCACTTTATTATCAAGGAAATATAGGGACATTATTAATTAATGTAGACATTCCAACGTCCAATCTCTACAGCCTATGCTACTCTTGGGCTACTTGACTTTTCAAGTTGACACTTGCCTTTCCGGCGGCAACGCATGGCGACAAGACAGCGACACGCGATGGGGGGTGGGGGGGAGGGCCCTCTTCTACATGTTACTTGACGTCGCTGCTTTCCCCCTGACAGGGTCACAACTGGCAACTCTTTGTCGCTTTGCCTAGTTTAACTGCGTAATTTTGTCACCACTGGACGTTACGACAGTCAAGCCAAGGTTAAACTGTGTAAATTTGTCATCACCGAACGTTAACAACAGTTTTCACCTTCTGGCCTTTCCTCATAGGACCACCATCCTACAGATTGGTAAATTTTTCCTCACCGGGACGTTACCTTTCTGTTTCTTTTAGAGCACTGCTACGTCTTTTTTCCTTCATTTTATATCGCGAACCGTAATTCCAGCACCGGGAACAGTCGGTCAATTGCTCTTTTATTTTTCACCTTTCCACTCGAGTCGTTTTTTTATATTTTTTTTTACTCAGTGTAATTTAAATTGCATGCAACATCTGACTTACTGTTATTTTCAATCCTGTCGCCCTCCGAATTCATTATGACAGTACGATGTTCGTCCCCACTCTTCCGGTGGCGACCAACTTCCGGTGGCGACATGTCTCTGTTTATCAGTCCATTCCGGCAACGACTGTAAAAACATACAGAGCGATGTGGTTTTCCTCACGATTCTTCACATCGAAGAAGTCTAGTTCGTGAGCCTGGCAATCATTAATGTTTCCATCTGACGATTTCAGCTGGCCGGTGACGTCCGTGTCTGACCGGGGAACACAGGCGGTTCCGACAACAACGCACTCACCCATCTCCGTCCCCATTCCTTTGTGCGCCGCCATCTTGAACGAAAACCACGTTATGTATGGGAAGTAACGCAGGCCTAACAAAAAAACCATGCACATGGAATCCGTTCCTTCACCCACGTTTCCGATGCTGGTGACACACGTGCACGTTGGCTGGCCCACTGCTCGGACATAATTCCAGTACAAGAAAACCATTTTCCCAGATTCGTGATGCCGTTCTGAATTTCGCAATAGAACTTAGAAGCAAACTCACGCGATCGACACGCCTTGCCCAGGAGTAGGACTAAAAAATTTTTAATCTTACTAAATATCTAACTTATCAAAAGAGTGTGTTCAAGGTGACTCAAAAAACACACTAAACTCCGTTACAAATCCAAAAAATAAGCAAGCGAATGCAATGCACGACCATTCTCAATGGTGTGCTCAAAAACGTGATGAAGGGATCAAACAAGATGGCGCCGATCTGGAGACAGATAAGCAGTGCGCCAAGCGGGAGAGGAGAAAAGCTTTAGGTGAAACATAAAAATTTTTAGTTTTAAATGAGCAGCGAAAGCGTAAAATAGTGATTTTAGCATAATTACTGAAGGTAAGTATTTGCAGGTAGTAAGAAAACGACATGCGTACTTCTGTCGAGGTGGAACAATACACCTCTATACTATTCCAACTTTTCTGGTTATCATAGGGCAGCAAAACTATTCATATTTTGCTAAAACGTTTTAACAAAAATGGTACCTTTGTTAAGAGTTTTAACAGTATTCAGAAATTAAGGACGCAGTAGTGACATTCGATTGATCTCCATAATGGATAAACACATTTGCCACATACAAAGAACAAAAGCCAATATTCTTGAATTTACAAACCATTCACCTTCATCTGAAGCTCAAACACGCATTGTACTACGAGACGCCATATCTTTGGCTGGCTCCCATTCAAAATTTTGAGCATGTGAGTCACGTACCACTGATGTATATGGTGCGATGCTCATGGAGCCCCACAGATAGTACGGCCGCAAGTGCCCTGAAATTTAGATTAAGATAGTACGGTCAAAAGTGACCTCAACGTTAACAATGGGGCCCCAATTTGGGCCCAATGGGGCACCATATAGGTCAGTGGTGTGACTCACATGCACAAGAATGTGAGCCAATTTGTTCTGATGGTGAATGGGTTGTAAATTCACCAAAACTTCAAGAACATTCACATGTTCTTCGTTTCTGGTAAATGTCTTAAAATATTGTTGCCATCAGGGTTAACTTACTTTTTTTTTTTAAGGCAAGCTGGTTTGTTTAGTGTTCCAGTTTGTGTTTGACAGTTTTACTAAATCTTGAAATTCTAATGTCTTAATGGAGTTTTCAACTAAACCTTTTTCCAGTGTTATGTATGTTTTCGAATGATGTATTAACTGTGGGACAATCACGTGAGCAGACAACATATTTATTTAATATTGTAGAAAACAAATCAAAAAAGAAAGACATTGCAAGCACAAAAAGTAGTTTGTATTGTTCAATCTCACATCTCAACACATTAAAAAATAAAATGGGTGACTTCGTACAAATGTATCAAAACCCTTCTAGACTTGGCGCACAACAAAAGATAATTGAATGGAAACAACTTTACTTAAAGTTAGTTGTCTATCAGCTGCCAATGCTATCACATACTTTTTTATTTGTAATAAGTTTTAAGTAGTAATTATGCTGCTCCCAATATGGCAGCTTTATTTAATGGAACGTTTCAAATTAGTCCTTTTTCATCAACTTGGTTATTTGAAACGCATATTATGACAAATGTTACGGTGTACAAAACGTTGGGCGAGTACTAGCAAAGCATGCATAGTCTAGTCGTGATGTGTCCCTAGATAGTGCTAGCTCTGGACAGTGTTCTGTAATCTCTCTTCACCGCATAACGGACGCAACGCATCACTGTTCACCTCTACTTTTGTACCATGGACTTGGACAATGTTGCGTGAACAAGGACATTCTAGGGACGCACCCGGAGAGCCGCCACCATCGTCACTTCTACCAGAAACGTTTTTTTTTTTTTTTTATCTTATTTCAAAACGATTACAAACAAAACCATTCTTTCTTTTGGTACATTTCCCCACATTTCCTGTGCAACACAAGCAGGTGGAGGCCCGAGTCTTGATGACTGACGGACACTACATAAAGGTTT